>JAGFPH010000343.1:357075-369070 GCA_018207615.1 Philaenus spumarius
AATAACCTTACATGATAAGTCGCCCAAATCAAATCAGTAACCTTACAAGTATAACTTTGTCGCTCCTAGGGGAAATGTCACCGCACGAGCGCAGCAAGTACTGGGCTATACCAGTAAAACAACAGTAAAAGTTTTAACAAAACAAGACAAGAGTTTTCGAGTTGCATAAATTTAAACAACATCCTTCTTCATGATATATGAACGTTTAAAATAGAACGTTCTCAACAAGGATTAGTATAAACAAATAAAACATCCAGAGCATAAACAGTGTGCGCGGTCTTTGAATTAAAACACGATATTTATTCCTCTGTTGCTTTCACCCCTATCCGAGGGTGATTGATGTAACGACGGATTTATGGGATTTTAAGGGTAGGAACGTACGTCATTCTAATCTGGATGAGATGAACAATTACTTTAGATAACATATTTTGTAACCTTCATTGGATGATATTCAACAATGGTGAAATGTGAATATGCAAGTTGTACTCGAAAGCGAGCAAGTTTCACGACAGCAGTTGTTTATTAAGTGTTTATTGATACAGTGTTATTTTAAGTTATTAATATAATCCCAATATTTTTGAAGTAGGCCATTCAAATCCGAATATGCGTTTTCTCTTTTAGGTGTATTTAGTTTCCAGTTTATTTTTACGTCTTAAGTCCTTGGTCTCTAATTCTTGTTTCTTTGTCTTCTTAAATTACCTTATTTTTCTGTTTAAAAATATCATAAAACATCATAACATACATAGCATAAGCGAACGGCTAACATAGCTAATCATAGGCAAACTATTACATAAACAAAAGAAAACAAACAGAAATCCACCAAACATAAGAACAAGGAACTTAATACATTTGTCTATGTCAAATATCCTAACATTGTTCCTATAATTAAAAAAAAAAAATATGTTTGCGAAACATAAAATTAACATTACGTTTCGAACCAACAACAATGTTCAAAAAATATTGCTACATAAACAAGAAATTTGACACCAACATAAATTTATACTGAGGTGAACACCCCACGAATGTTTTTGTTTGAGTTTTTCAAGTGAAAATTCTTTATGCTCGATACGGTTGATTGGCCTATTTCAGAGGACATGAGAAACGCTTCCCCTTCTCAAACTTTCCCGCTGTTGAATGGAAAAGTAGAAGAATCGTTTGACACGCATGCGCAGTGCGAGAAGCAAGAGAGAATCATTTCTGCCTTATCCGTCGCATACGTCATCCACAGTGAAAGCGCATTCACCTAGTGTACTGTATTAATACGTAGCATAGGGAACCAGTAAACACTTGCGTATTATACTGTACTTTATCTGAAATTTTTTTAATATTTATAATTTTTTTTTGCAGAATTTAATGCAAACTGAAAAAATCTGCTATTATATGATTGAACCGTTTTTAATAATGGTTTTAAATTTTGTCGTTTTCTTCGTTCTTCAAAATAAACTAACTATACCTACAACAACAATTATATCTAACTGAGTCCATACATTTTTGGATTTTCAACATGGCAAATGTACAGAGCATGCAATTCAATATTTACTCAAGACACTGAAATACATTCTGGAAAATAAAACAAAAGACCATACATTTGTATCTCAGGCCTAATTAAATCAATGATTTTAATCAAAAATATTTTTAATTCAGTCACATAGGCAAAACTATATTATTGTTCATTTTGAAATGCACTCTATTTTTCATCGTCAAATAAACAATTGACACAAACAGAAAGGAAGCCATTTGTGTATAGAATACACTGTAACGATTGTGATCACTTTTATATTGGACAAACAGGCAGAGAGTTTAGGGAATACTTTTAAAGAACATCTACCACACAAAAACTTTCGTAAGGTGAAATCAAATTACGCCCAACATTTAATAGATCATAATCATAACTACAGAAATGTCGACTCCAATTTGACACCTCTTTAGTGTTGCATAAAGGACAGATTAATAAACGCTATTGAAGAATTCGAAATTTACAAATTATTCAGACACAACCTCAATAATATATTAAAGTATCAGCTGTAATTTCAGTCCAACGACCAATAGACCAATACATTTAGCCCTCAATTGTCAAGATAGAACTGGTCTTTAACTACCGTACAAAGTAGGGTGTTTAGTTTACCATAGTAGACGCGATGGTGTACACCGATCAACTAAAACCGTTTAGCGCTATGTGTATTATTGTACTTTTTGTATTTAAAGTGTTTATATTTTTATGAATATATGACGACCTCAAAAGTGATAAAACATACTTGAAAATGAGGTTACGTCTGAAGTGCTTACGTCTTGTGACATCTGTATTCAGACTCCATTTTATATATACATTGCTTCCTTCAGTTCTGCCACTGTCCCACTAAACAATGATGTATGACTTTGTGTTTCATTAAAGTTGCAAACTAAAGTTAGCTTGGAATTTGTATTTATCTTTATTTGCAGACAAGGAAAGCTCAGTGTAACCTTTCATTGTACTGGGAAATTACAGTTTTATAGTTATGAAAGTAGAACAAATTGTAAGATGAGTATTTATAGATGGGGGGTGTTGGGTTTAACTTTGCCAAGAATCAGACGGAAGTCAAATGGAAACTTTGATTTTTGAGTTAGTATATCTTGAATTGTCTTTATTTAGGACTTTATAGTCCTCTCTTAAATCTAACCCATTATATAAACAGCTATCATATTACATTAATTTATAAAATATTAAAAGAATTACAGTATTAGACGAAAATAAAACACTGACCAATGTACAAACAATAATATCAACTAGTTAATCTATAAAAATACTTTCAAAATCACTGGCCCCCAATTCCCGGTATATTCGAAAATCTACCGTCTAATCAAAAAGAGCCCCCGAGTATAAAATGCTAGTATTACGTCAAAGGCAGGGTTTAACCTGAGGCATATTGCTCCCGTGGAGATACTGTTCTTTACATCAAAGCAACCCCTATGGACAGTTCATGTAACCTACATTGTCTTACTGAATACACAATTCATACCCCTTTTAACCTACCTTATATGGCTCCATGCATAAAGGATAAAGTGAAACCTAACCTATAATTTTATTATTTGTGTGTATCCAAATAAAAATGTTTTTATATTGAGCAAACAAATAAGTAAGGTTCAACATAAGAATTTTATTAGCCAATTTTCATAGGAAAGATACAACTAATGCAGTGACTCTTGTGGTAAGAACGTAAGTATTTTAGCGACCATGGGGTCAAGAACACGTTTTCAGGTTTCATTTAAAACGTTATGTAAATAAATGTGTATATTAAAAGTATTAGCACTCTAACGGCAGCATTTTTTACCTCCAATTCCAAATTTGGTACACAAGTTGGTTTTATCAGTAGCTTGGACAAGTTCGTTAACCAAAACATTCCAACAATCAGAAGTATGTTTTTTGAGCGAAAGTATTTTTTTTTAGATTTTCGTACTAGAATAAAAATTGTTTGAAGTGTAATCTATAAAAAATGTATATAGGATATTAGTGTGCATATTTTGTTTTTACAATACCTAATAACCCGTCTGCCTCCCTGCTGTTATGTTTATATATGTGTTACAACGAATCTCCGTTTTGGCTGATTCTTCGTTGGATAATAAGTTATTTCCACCTACTGGAAGTCTTATAGGCATTCTCACTTTGTTTGGCCTAGGTAAAATAACTATGTGTCGAATATTCAGTTTGCTGAATATCCCGACAAAAGAAAAAAAATTACTTTATACTTCCAATAATTTATTTTTGAGTCTAGCTCAGTTAGAACACAAGTTAATAATTTTACTTTTTGGAAACCTCTGAGTAGTGAGTACTCTGAAACTAACCTTGTAAATGGCTTATTTGTGCTTGCAAATATTTCATGAAATTTCACTGTATCAATTCTTAATCTATAACTCATAAACTATTGGGATATTTGAATACTAGGTGTTTTTGTAAATAATAACTTTTTTATAAATCAAATAAAATTTTAATAACTCCTTTTTTCAAAATTTTAAACAGAAAATATACTTTTTGGATTTTATCTTTTTCCAACAAATACAAATTAATAAATCTCTCATCAATTTAAATACTATTCTCTTAAACTATAAGGCAGAACTAATCTTTTACCTAACTATATTTTATTTTAATAATTTATACTCAATTTAATTTAAGTAATATTTTAATGAAAGATTTAATTTGAATTTATGATTTAATGAATTTACGTTTTTAATTAATAATACAAATATTTTACCTAATCTAACATCCTAAGTAACCCAGTATTTAAAATAAATTTATTTGAATTTACTTCAGGCAAATTTTAACAGGGACTAACGTACTTTACGCTTCTACCGACCTTTTCACACTTGACTTGTCCAGGCGTCGCGGCGTTTGATGTGAAGTCCGCGAACGAGTTTAGGGATGGCAGGCTGCAGATGCTCTGCGTGCTGGTTAAGTTGTCCCGTTGGTGAAGATGGAGTCCTGTAGGGTTGTCTGGATGAATGATTTCCTAAAGATGGATGTGGTGATGTCGTGTCTGCAATCCCGGTTCGGTTATTCCTTCGAAGTTACAGTTGCATGTCCTGGTGGTCGCCTGGTGGTGTCCTGGAGTCCTGTCTGGAAGCTCTACGAATCACTCCATGTATCCGCTGTCTAGCAGGCTATGTTCCTCCTCCAGAATTTTCCAAGTTCGGCCAACTTTGTATAGACTAAGTTGCCACTGAAGTTCTTGTAGATTTAATCGGTGTCTATTGCTGCATTCCAGGTGAAAACCGCAACGACGTATCTTCTCACTTGTTATACAATTTTTAAGGTTAACGAATAAAATACTTAGCTTCTTGCGTGCTATAGTATTTTATAAAAAACAAGTAACAGCTCCTGATGCGTCTAATTACACCGCAGAATAATGAAGGCTCGATGTGTCTAGTTACATCGTAAAAATGTGAAGGCTCCCGAGTTTCCCCGAGCAATCGTTTATATAGGCTTTTTCGGCACTACTTCCATGCCAACTTAAGCTTACTATCACTGTATTACTACAAAGCTTTAAAATTCATTTTTTCGACAATTTTAAACTTCTAGTCTATGTTATTTTTTATCCAGAATTTTATTTTAATTTTTCCATTATTTTTAAACTTGATTTAGCCATTGTTTTAAGTAATTTTCCTTTTGTTTTTGGAGTACGCCCACTTTCGTATGCTGGTAGACCTGCTCCACCTCCAGCCGTCTCATCTTCGGCCAGCCCTCTGCTGTTTCGAGTCCTTACCTCGCTTCCCGCAGTTTAGGCTATGGAAAATCCTTTTCCTTTGTAACTCCTCCAGGGTTTTCTCGACTTTCTTGAGAGTGACATTTTTCTGTATACAAAAACTCGAGTGACGTTCGTACGACTCTTGGTTCGCGTACACGACCCGCGCGCGTTTTTCCGCGGCGATTTTTCCCGGAAAAGTCTTAGTTTTTTGTTTTTTCCAGCTGTTTGTTTACACTTCTTTTTGTCTATTGGTTTTTGTTAACTAGCCGGATTTTCACTTCGTTCCTGCCTCTGGTTGTCTTGCTGTGGGGTTAGGGAGTTTAACGATTTTTTACAAACTGGGGTTTTACTTTACTCCCGAAATATATTTTAAATACTGGATTATTTTTACATAACTATGTTATTTACATACTATTTACCATTTTGCGTTAGTAAAAATTTAAGTTTAACTTTTTATTTTGCTGTAAAGATGCAATTTCTATCACCTTTTTCCTTTTATATTTTTTCAAGTTTTTCTTCTTAATTATAAATTACGTTTATCATTACTAAAACTTGTTTTGGTTAGAATTTAAAAAACTTTCTTTTTTAACCAACTTTTTTATCATTGAACTTTTTTATTTAACAAAATTTCGCTAAAACTTATTTCACCTTTATTTTAGGCCTTCTTAAGAAAAGCCTAAAAAACCTTTTCTTTTTCAATTTAGAGGAATTTTGAATTTCTCCCCATACTTTAATAGCTTGTATCTTACGTAACATTGTGATTTTTTATTATCTAATCTTGCAGTAAATACACCCGCGGTTAGCGTAATACATTTCCTGAAGATTTTTGTTTTTTATTTAAATCCTGGATTTTGGCTTCCCGAAAGAATCTTTAAGTATTTTTTACAAGTTCTTATTCCTTTTCGAACAGGCAGGGTCCAAAAGTTTAGCTTGGCCAGATAACGACCCTACCGCGTCAACATGACTGTCGTGACCTACATTCGGCTTCAGCCCGCGGCAAGTCCGGATTATTCAAATTTATAAAATTAACTATAAATTCAAACCCAGGACCTACAACGAGTTTTGTCCGTTGTAGTGTATAATTATGTGTATTCGCAGTCTAACGGAAACATTTGTTACCTTCAATTTGGTCCAAATTTGGTACGCAAGTTGGTTTTCCCAGTAGCTTGGACGAGTTTGTTAGCCAAAACTTTCCATCAACAAGAAGTAGGTTTTTGACCGGAAGTATATTGTTTAAGATTTTCGTACTAGAATAAAAATTGTTTTTACTTTAATCTAAAATAATTTATATAGGAGATTAGTGTGCATATTTAGTTTTTTACAATACCTAATAACCCGTCTGGCTACTGATAGGGTTAGGATATCTTGTTCCCTTAACACCCGGGTTCAAACTCTACTTTACTATATTAACAACAAAGGGACAATCAATAAATATATCAATAACTATGCATCGGTGGTTCAGTGGCAATAATATATATCTCTCTATATTTATTCATACAATGCAATCATACAAATACATACGATCTGACACCTTAGCCTACACTTATACTACATACATCTCTTATACCAGGTATTGACCTTTATAAGACAGACTGGATTACGGTATTGGCAACTAGAGCGTGTTACTTTTATCTGAATAATCCCAAAACTCTGAATATAACGTGACTCTAACTAGACTGAAATACTTTGGTTTGCTCACTCAGTTTGATGTCTTCACAGGTATTTCGATGGTCCAAATCTCGGAAACTGAATTCCAAGTCTCGATTTCCTGGCCGCACTTTGCACGACGAACCGGCCCAACTTTTCCGGCCACACGCGCTAATAACAGACTGGCCTAGCTACCGGCCCAACACCTTAACAGACTGGCCCCGAATCTATGTTAAGCTCCAGTATATATCCCATCCATTGCTTCCTTGTTGTCATCTCCAAAGCAAACCAAAGCAAAGCGAGTTCCGTGTTCCGCGTTTAACGAACTCTTCGCGCGACCTCGCTACAATTTCCGTGTTTATACCGTACTTCCTTGTCCGTCTTACTGGTCAAAACCTTAACATTCAAAATACTATTTCTAATAACTAAAATACTAAAACATATTCCTGCAAAACATAACATTACCGGAGCCCCAAAAAATGTCCTCGACATTTGCCCTACATCTGAGGGTAGTCCTTAACAGGTACATCACACATACATTTACATACAACTCAATAAAAAACATTCACAACAAAATTTACAAAAACCCAAAATACAAAATACAATCCCTAAAAACGTTCAATAACCCAATAATGTAATCATATACTTAATTCTAACATTGTCCAATATTTTCTAAAAACGGGGATGGGGAAACAGAAAGTTTGGGTAGGGGGAATCCGGTGCACTCTTCTGATAGCGACCCGCTATCCGCTGACGAGGCATCCAACACATCCCAAGATCCGTGAGCACCTCCAAACACTGTTATCTGCTGAGCCGCAACATTCATGGTAAGAGGTCCCAGAAAAATAGTCACAGAAGATCTGCTCTCGGTCCTGTGGCTGCCACTGCTGCTGCATCCTCTCCATGGCTCATCGCATATCCGGTAAGCCGGCCTCGTATGGACGCAGACTGCCGCTAAACAAACTCAATGTCACAATTAACGGTGGTACACATACAACACACCCAACATAGACCGCCACAGTCTTAACTGAGCAAAACATCACATTTCAGTCTATTGTATCACACCCCGCAAACCACCCCTTGTTTCTTAACTTTTTTTTCAAAAGACCCCCATTTTTACTGCCTGTATATACCGATACCTTAGTGCAAACCTTAGTGCAATCTGTCTTATAACCCTTGACATCAAAAACTTAAAATATCACATAAAAATAAACTAAAACTAGATCTACAACTTACTGCTAAATGTGCAATAACATAATGCATAACAAAATAACCATAAAAAAAACGCCGTTTACCCAGAAGTACCAGTGACATACTTTTTCAATCTTGCAACGTGCACAATGTCCGGTCTTAAACGCCCATATTTGTACATGTCAATCTCGTAATTGACAGATGTGATCTTACGCAAAACCTTGTACGGCCCCGAATAATCCTGCGTCAATTTGTTAGGCTTCCGTGGCTCTCGAACCAACACCTGGTCACCTGTACTATATTCAATTTCCTCGTGCTTGGCGTTATACCGCTCGCATTGCTTACTTTGCGTTTGCGCCATAATCCGCGGTAAATCTTTGCGTACCTCATGAATAATCCTTAGCGCCCCTAATGTATCATGATCCGGTATACTAGGTAAAATTGCCAGATCAATTGGCTGATTCGGCTCAAACCCATGCAACAGAAAGAACGGTGAATACGTAGTAGATGCGTGCCTTGCTGAATTATACGCCAAGGTCACCAGTTTAATGTACTTATGCCAGTCACTCTGCTTGTCGTTTACATAACAACGCAACATGTCTATCAAGGTCGAGTTATATCTCTCCGTAATCCCCTGACTCTGCGGTGTGTACGCCGTTGAAGTTTGTTGAGTAATCCCTAAAGCTTTATATAACTGTTTTAACGAGTCCGCAACAAAATGCGATCCTCTATCCGTCTGTATACAAGCAGGCATGCCATAAACTGGTAACACATCCTGTAATATAAAACTCGCTGTACACTGCGCGTCTGCCTTAACTGTCGCTCGTACAATTGCAAATCTCGTAGTATTATCTGTAGCCACTAGAATATATGATTTCCCATTTGACCTAGGTAACGGCCCCAAATAATCCAAAGTAAGTTTAGTAAACGGTTTAATGTGCGGTATAATCGGCTGCAAAAACACCTTCGGTTTCTGCCTGTTGGTCTTCATTAACTGGCATACCTTACATGCTTTAACATACGTAATTACATCAGCTGTCATCGTTCGCCAGTAATATTTCGCCCTAATTTTAGAAAGTGTTTTCGCAATTCCTGCATGCGCCCCCGCTGTTAGCGAGTCATGATATGCCTCCAAAATCTGTCTTGACATTGACCCTGGGATCACTAAAAGTAGTTGATTACGTCCATTCACAAAATGTTTGTAATACATTACACCACGGTCAATAACGTATAGCCTTGACACTCGTAACACCGCTGTTTCAGCATTCTCGGGATCGTTGATCGCGCTTCGTACCTTGAATAAATACGGATCAGCCAATTGTTGTGTTTCAATATTTACAGTAACAATATTATTAATATGAAATTCTGCTGCAATGTGAGTTATATCTATCTGAACATTATCCGGATTTCTACTTAAACTATCTGGAACTCTCATAACCGTTCCAGGCTTATGCTTAATAGTAAAATCATAATCGACTAGTTTTAGAGCAAGCCTATTCAACCTTGAACTTAAAGTTTTGATATTCTTGTAATATTGCAAACTCGCATGGTCATTGAACACTGTAAAATGCTTGCCGTAGAGAAAAGGCCTAAAATAGTTGATAGTATACACGACGCTAAGTAATTCAATTTCTGAAACCGTCCATCTACCCTCTGTGTCTGTAAGTCGTCTACTGACATAGCCAATCGGTTTAAGCATCCCGTCGTCCTGATATTGAGAAAGCACCTCTCCAATACCGTGCCTACTCGCATCACAAGAAATAACCGACTGCCTGTCTTCACCAAAATTCGCTAAAACCGGTGGAGTAGTCAGGGCGAGTTTCAATGCTTGAAACGCCGTCTCCTCTTCGGTCGTCCACTTAAGCACTCTACTATCAGCATTTTCCTTCCGTGTCAAGTCTGTCAGCGGCCTCGCAATATCACTAAATCTGTAAATAAATTTCCTATAATATGACGCTGCTCCCAAAAAACTTCGCACGTCTCTAACTTTTGTTGGTACTGGAAACTCCCTAATCGCTCTTAAGTTCTTTTCTAACGGCCGGATCCCTTCTGCGGAAATATTATGTTCCAACACATCTATATTCGTGTAAAAAAAGTGGCATTTCGAAGTTTTTAACTTCAAATTTGCTGAAGCCAGTCTTTGAAATACCTTCTCCAACGACCCTAATTGATCTTCAAACGTCGCTCCATAAGACACTAAGTCGTCGACATATGTGATCATCCCTTGATACAATATTCCCGCAAATAACCGATTCATACCTCTCTGAAAAGAATTAGAGGAGTTCCGCATCCCCAACGGCAACCTGGTGTACTGAAATAATCCCTTATGTGTTGCAAAAGCTGTATACTGCCTGTCCTCCTTGGCAATCGGCTGCTGAAAAAACGCCTGATTGATATCCATGGACGAGAAATACGTTGCAGTGCCCAATGTATCGAAAATTGTGTCCGCCCGAGGCAGTGGAAATCTATCTGGCTCCACGTGTTCATTTAATTTCCGATAATCAACCACCATCCTCCATTGATTTCCAGGCTTTTTCACAAGAAAAGCTGGAGCAGCAAATGCGCTCTGCGAATCTTCTATAACGCCCGCGGCCTTAAGCTCATCTACCTGTCTATCCAATTCCGTCCTCTCCGTTAGGCTCAAACGGTACGGTGGCAACGCTATAGGAGTATCATCTGTCATCTTAATCTTATATGGCGGCATGTTCGACTCCCCTACATCTGCTGGTCCACGCGCAAACAAATGCAAGTATCGTTGTATCAATTTCGTCGCTGCTCCCCTCTGTTCATTGGTCAAACTGCTGTTAATATCAATTGGCGTGCCGCTCACATCTTTAAGAGACTGTATATTGGAATTCACCTGAAGTACTCTCGTCCTGCCTAATGAGTTGCGCTGTAAGCCATCCTATGTGCTACCTGTTGAAACGTTGACTCGTTCCTCCACTGTAATGGACCCCAATCGCGTAGTATGCAAGATCCTGCTTGGTGTCGATATAGGATTCATAATTTGCAAATTGTACTGGCGTGGTCGTTGTGTTGGCGCATATATGCACCCCTCGATGCTCCATCATCTCTAAAGTTGGCTCAAATTCGTATGACAACCCCTGTAATGGCTGTACTTCAAGTCGCGGCTCAATGCTCAAAGCTTCATGGGGTTGCAACACAATATCTTCCCTGGAAAAAATACTCTGCACTTTATCTGCCTTCCGATGCTCTGCACACGCACCCTGGAAACACGACCCCTGTAAACGTACAGTCTTACCTTGCAACTGAACTGTCTCCTCCCTATAATTAATCTCTGCATCATTTGCCACCAAAAAATCGTTGCCTAATATTATATTACATGCCAAATTATTCACCACATACACCACCTGAGCATATGTTACACCCTGTATCTCTAAAAGCGCCATCACTTTCCCTGTAACTTCTATAGGCTTATCATTCGCTGACGTCAACAAAGTGTTATCCGGCTCCAGCGGTGTAGTATATTCCTGTAAACTGCCATTGATACATGATACATTACTCCCCGTGTCTAGTAGCATCCGCACGCGAAACCCTTCAAGGCACCCCATTACATGTAATACCTGATCTTTGTCTCTATCTTGCATATGCGCGTTAACCAATACTCGATCGGCTCCATCCAATTGATGCTGCTCCGAAGTGACATGTACACACGTACTCTCGGCTTTGTATTGCCCTGGTTGTAATGCAAGACCACTGCTGCACCCTTCGTCATTTAAAGTCGGTGTTACCCTACAAATCTCATCTTTCACCCTAGAAATATTCATGCGCTGCCTAATAAATTCAATGTGACTCCACTGCTCCTGTCGCTGCTCAGCTTTCCGACGTATCTCTTCCCTACTGTTTATATTAAAAACGTCATGGCTCCGAGAAATCTGTGGCGCTATGGAATACCGCTGTGGTACCCCTGGCCCTAATGG
>JAGFPH010000343.1:374070-402959 GCA_018207615.1 Philaenus spumarius
GACCCTTTACCTGTAGCAAATTATTTTAATAACTACTTTTTGGATATAGTAAGAAATCTGGATTTACATACTATTCAGCCCATAGATTTATCTTCAATGGTCTATAAATCTTATTTTCCAAAAAAATATGAAGTAAAATCAATTTTTATCGAACCGGTTCTCCCTCATGAACTGATAAATATAATAAAATCATTAAAAAACAACACTTCACCAGGTTTGGATGGAATCAGTTCTTTCGTTGTTAAACAAATTTCTGTAAAAATCATTGATGTTTTGTTATTTATAATAAATTTAAGTTTTAGTAGTGGAGTATTTCCAAAGCAGTTACAAAGTGCAGTAATAATACCAATATTTAAAAGTGGTTCTAGATTGAAAAGTAATAATTACCGTCCAATATCCTTGCTTTCATGTTTTTCAAAAATTTTTGAAAAACTGATGAAACAGAAATTACTTAAGTTTTTAGATAAAACAAATTTTTTTAGTAACAAACAATTTGGTTTTAGATCGGGAATGAATACAGAGAATGCTCTTTTGAATTTTATGACAGATGTTAATAATGGCTTGAATGAAGGCAAGTGTGTGAGCGGTCTTTTCTTAGACATAAGAAAAGCCTTTGACACAGTTGATCACAACATTTTATTAGACAAATTATATCAATGTGGAATACGTGGTGTAGCATATAAATGGTTTGAAATTTATTTGAAAGAAAGGACACAATGTGTCAAAATAAATTTTGTATTAAGTGACACAGGCACAATAAAACAAGGTGTACCCCAAGGGTCGGTGTTGGGTGCAATATTATTCATCATTTATATAAATGATTTATGTAATGGGAGGCTACATGGAAATATAACTTCTTTTGCTGACGACACCGCTCTTTGTTACTCACACTCAAATTGGAATGATATACAATCAAACATCGAAAATGATTTAGAAGCAATAAAGTGGTGGTTTTCCACCAATCATATGCTATTAAATGCAGAGAAAACTAAATATATCAATTTTAGTCTCAGGAAGGATGTTCACTTTGATAAACAAATTTACTATAGATGTTCTGAGTGTCTTGGAGCTCAAACCATATGTTTGACAAATAAGTGTGCTATTGTGTACAGAACCACAAATATAAAGTATCTAGGAATGCATGTTGATAGTGAGCTTAGTTGGAAAATCCACACAATTAGTATGAAAAATAAAATTAACAATGTTATACGGTACTTTTATTTCCTTAGAAGTTTATGTAACGAAAGAATCTTGCGTATGTTGTATTTTTCCTTGATACAGAGCAGAATTGAATATGGAATAATTTTTTGGGGCAGTACTTATGACACCTACTTAAACACAATATATTATCAACAGAAACATGTAATCAGATTAATTTTAGGGAAAAGTAAATTTGTTCATTCGCGTCCTCTTTTTCTACATTTAAAAATTTTGCCAATTAAATATATTTTTGTGTACAAAGTTTTAAAAATTTTTTATTGCAAAAGTGGTAATTTACCTCAAAATTCAATAGAGTATAATCAAAAATTAAGAACAAGGAATCATTTCCAAGTACCAAAACCTAATAACACTTTTTATACTAAAACCATAAATTTTATGGCGCCTAGAATGTTCAATAGATTACCTAATGAAATCAAGCAATTACATGGCATTAGCTTATTTTTGAAGAGGCTAAAGAAATGGCTGTTTACATTGGAGAACCTTGATTCTTTAATTGACATTCAAAAGTAGTACAGATGTGTTTTTTTATTTATTTTTTGTTTTTATTTATTTAACTTTTTTACATGCTTTTCTTTTGTTGTGTATTTTTTCCATCAATACTTGTACTTTCATGAGTTACCAATTGTTATTTATTATGTTTAGTTTATTTTCTTTTTTTAATTATGGATATATTGTTCTTTGGAATAATGTTTACATTGGAAGCACCAAATTTTAGTTAACAATTAATAGTTTGAATTCAATAAATTATAATATGATTTAAAAGATTATTAAAGTGGCCGAAAAAATAATTCAAAATAGTAGTAATTTAATTTCACTATCTGAACGCTTCTTAAAAAAACAACAATATTAAGAAATAGGAACCTTCAAATTGGCAAAATGCCTTGAAGGCCCTAAATTTTCTCATTCTGATGGTATAAAACATATATAGTTTAAAATTCTAAGTAGTTTGTAGTTTATAGTTCTGATAATCTTGTATACACCAACATTCTTTTGTTCTTTAGTTTTGTTTGACTGATCAATATAACTAAGACCATATTTCTTTTGTTTTTTATCCTATTTTTGTATGTATAATACTCCTATTTTTGTATGTGTAAATCTTATAATATATTTATTTAGTTTTTATGTATTTAGTGTTACGTTGATATCAGTCTTGGCAAGTTTATTACAGTGTTTGAACTTGGACATGTGTTTAGTTATTTTTGTATTTTGGTGACTTTTGTTTAATTATGTATAAAAAAAAGAATGATTGTTAATAATTTGTAGCAGATTGAGGAAATAAATACATTTATTTATTTATTTATTAGTTATTTTAAGAAATGTTATTTTGCTATGGGAAAGGGATACATTATATTTAAATGGCTGGAAAGCTGAGCCACGAAGTTGAAAAATGTTGAAAGATTGTGAGCAATAAATAAATAAATGATCAAACGAGTTTCAAAGACAAAGTGTTAATCTTCAGTGATACATGAAATACAACTAACACATATAACTTATAGTCTTTTCAGAAAAATAAAGGGTTTCAATTCTAAAACAAGTTAGAGTGAACAATATGTCCACCTCTCTTTAAGGCCCTGTCACGGTGAGTTCCTTTTTAAAATGGTGAATCTTATTTTCTATTTTCACTGCATAACGAGGGTTGATTTATACTTTAGAAACGTCGTGCATTATTTTATTTATACACAGACGACAACAAATGTCCGAATAAATAATTGTAAAAACATTTAACAAGTCCAAAGATAAACAATGCAATTTTTACCGACAAACAGCTGATGTTTTCAGAACGAAACTACTCACACAGTTGATTAGTAACAGAACAGTAAAGTCTCATTCAGTAGAAATATACTTTATGGGTTGCTATTACTACGTGACATCAAATAAATATCTTTGGAAGTACAGTATACTTCTATGGAACTAGCGTAGTCCTTTAACTCGCTAAGTTTCAGTTGACAATGTGATGAAACCTGAACATAAGGAATATAAACAATGTTTCTGCTGGAATAACAGTTGTTAAATATTTTATATTCAGGTATTTTATTTTGCAGCTACGTCAACGATAAATTATAATAATAATAAATGTGTCTTTTCCACCTTGGTGATTTGTCTCGTTTTTAAAACAAATTCTATTTATACTATCTCAAAATACTAAGCAGCATTCAGAATTTAAAAATTCAAAAACCAAAAATACAGACATATTAGAATATTTTTTCACTTTGATCATAAACATGATAGGTTTTCACAAAACATCTCAGTACTGGGTATGTTATATTGAATTTCGAATAACTGCTTGATAAAAAATTTTCTACTTTGGTCACTGCGAATAAACCGATTGTTGATTTTAAATTGATCACCATGGAAACCATATTGTTAAAACTTGCATTGTTGGAAATACAACAATTAAATTAACACTCTACGACGACGATACAAAATGGTCGTTTGCGATTTCTTCATTTTCTCGAATAGCGATTTTACCCGTGTCCTGTTTTCCCGCACGTTTTCTTCTTCCCGCTTGTAGCTATTTGATCCTATACAGTTTTCCATTGTCTTCTATCTTCTTTTCTTCCCGAGTTAAAACGTTTTCCTTCTTTTCTATTTTTCTATTTTTAGTTAATTACCCTTTTCCTTCTTTTTAATTTACAATAATTTACCTTTCTTAAGTCTGTAAACATAGTACTATTATAAACTGGCTTTTGCCTTGGAAATATTTACTTATTACAAATTTTTAGGCCTTCAAAATTTAGTTTAGTTAACTTTTCTAAAAGTGTTAATAATTATTAACATATTATATTAATTAATTAAGTTGTAACTCTGGCAAACTATTTGTTATTCGCCATACTTACTTATGCGAGTTATTTTTTATAAAATCTATTTTGGAGTCTTTATTTTATTTAAACTGTTAATATAGTAGCCTTTACACTGAAATTTTTATGGTAATAATTATACATTTTTCCAAAATTCTTTTTCTGTTAACTCTTTTTGAGAAAACTTTACTTTTATTTCCATTACTTACTTTTACAAAAGTATCAGAATTAACGATTTTGGTTTTTTATACCACTTTTATTTTAACCATAACTATTTTATTTTAACTATTATCAAAAACCTTTATTAATAGTATTTTATCCTGTTTTAATCGTTAACATATTTATATAAAAATATCAACTTTTTAATGACTTTTAAATTTCCTTTGTTTTAATAAACTTGTTCAGTACGGCCTATTCTTGTAAATATGGACTTTACTTTTAAGCATGTTAAATTGTGATTAGGCCTGTCTGAAGGACTTAGTACTCTTAGGATTCAAGAAAAAATTTAAATAGCGTTGAGCGGGTCTCAAAACTTGTATTGGTTCAGTATAGGCCGCGCCTAGAATTTTGTTGCTAAGCTTTTCTTTGGAATCAGATGTTTTACCTGTTGTAGGGCTGGGAGTGATCCCCGTATTTTTACCATTTATTTCAATCCTTAATAGTAATTATGATTAAGTCAGTCAGTATGTCATTAAGTCAGTCAGGACTTCTTCTTTTATTTATTGAGATGTAAACATTTATTTAAAATGGTGTCTAACACAATGCCTACTCCTTCCTTTGTTGTATTTCTGTGTTTGCTTTTATTCCATAACGCCCTTGACCTGGATCACAAGAAAGTATTTCATTTCATTTCAAGACAAAGTGAGGAGTGGTTAGTGGTTACACACACTTTCAACCGTCAAAGAAACTTGTCCTTAACATTCCTTTATCGTAAAGGAATATCATCTGCAATGAACTTAATTAGTTCTTGGATAATTCATGAATTAAATTAGAGTTTTATTAAATTAATTTTCAAATACCGATTAATAATTTAAATATAATTATATAACTAGTGGGTTCTGACCCCTGCTTGCTTTGCTCGCCAACCATAGCGGTGATTCGCGGGGAACCAAATGCAAACAGATTATTGTATTCTCTGATATTTTACTAAATTACGATTGATTAGGACTGAGGCACTTGGATCTTGGTGGTGGGGGTAGGGAAGACTTATACACAGTTTAAGACATGCACAATCCCCAACAATTTTGGAATTACTGCATGCGTTGTAGTTTTACCATTAATATTTAAATAAACAATAATCAACATTTCAAACAAAAAATATTTATGTTACCAACAACATAATTTGTAGCATCAGAAGTTTGACTTATAATACTGTAATCCTTTTGTTTGCTTTGGCCTAATCGAAAAAACTGTAAGTTATGATGAATAATTACCTGATTCTAAATTTACCAATTTGGTTGCTATGATAATAAATGTAAATGCTTTTAATAAAATTGTTTTGATTCGATATATGCCTAACCTAAAATTATGTTGTTTTTTATTCAATTAGCGAAGGATCACAGATGTTACAATTTAATTATAATACAGTAAGTGTTTTACGTTAAACTAGCTGACCCGTGCGAAGCATTCGCATTCTAACCTACTAACAGTGTTTTATTAATTTAAACCCATGTTAAAGAGAAATAATGTTTTTATTGTTATTATATATTTTTAAACAACTTACCAACTTGCAGAAGGTAAAGAACAACAAATAAGTGTATTCAGAATGCTGATTATAACCACGCTTACAATTAATTAAAAATAGCAATGTAGTGGCGTAACGGCAGCTTTCCAGCTGGGTATTGTTATCATCAGTGTTGCCAACGCCAGGGAAATATCGCTACAACTTACTTGATCATCACTGTTACTTTCGTATTGTTTATTTTTTTTTCTTCTTATAATTGTATTTTATATATTTTTCCGGTGTAGCGGTTTAGGTAGGCTTTAAAATGATGCCTCATTCATGTAATTTGATGACGTATTAAGGAAGTTATGGCGTACCGACAAAAAAATTGTCTTGAGAAATAATATATGTGATTAGTTTGCTTTTATAATACTAACCTAACCTTAAATGGTGTTGGGTGTGAATAAACATAAACTGATTCTACATGGGTTGTTATGGTAAAGAACAAAACAAACATGTCTTGCTAAGCGTTTGATCCGATCAATTGTTTAATCTGTTACAATCTGTAATCGGGCTATGAGCGTGCCTCCAAATGTTCAATATTTTTACATTTTAAAATTAAAATTACAAAATCCTTTCTTCGCTTGAGTCTATGTCCCATCAGAATAAACCTTCAAATGTTCGTAGTTTTATCTTAAGTAGTTCTCTCTGATTCTATGTAAGTCAGTCGTTCAGTCAGGATAAACATTTTTTTTTAACTTACTTTAACCCCAGAAATAGATAAGATATTGAGTTCAAATTTCGTATAAGCATTTTGTATGTTACGTTTTACAATTATTGTACCAAACACCGATAATTTAAGTTTATAATCTTTTTAAATGTCGGCAGTTACAAAATTGTAACGTGGAATATCTTTAAAATCACTACCTTTACAGAAAAATTACAAGAGACAAAATAATGTTTTTTTTTTCAACTACAAACATAATGTTTTGTTGTTTCTGTAGGTCAAAGGGAATCGAGTTATCGAGGGAAAGAGTGAAGACATAATTTTTTTGGTAATTGTCTGCAACGTTCAAAATTATTCTAAAACCAACATTTTTTGAATTCATATAGTTTTAATAATTACAGTCAAATCAACGGCTCTGAAATGTAGGTTTTAGTCAAGTTTTAAAATATTTTGTAAACAATGTTTTAAGAAATTATGTGTTAATTTTTTTCCAATAACTCGGTTATCTTTTTACCAACAGAAAAGAAAAAAAAATAAACATTTTGCTTGTTGTTAAAATAATAAAATATTTTGTCTCTTGTATTTTTTTTTTTTAAAGTTTGTGATTTTTAAGATATACACGTTGAAAATTTTTGATATTTATGATATTCCAAGTTGAAAATTTGTAACGGAAGCCATTTTGAAAATGATTAGTATAAATTCTTGGTGTTTGGTAAACTTGTAAATCGTAACATAAGATATACTTATACCAAATTTGAACTCAATATCTCATCTCGAAACTTTTGTATTATACGGACCCCACCTATAAATTGTGATCGCTGTCTGGTGCGCGTGTCACTGCGTGTCCGACGTCGGCGTAACTTTACTATTCGACTCTAACCTAATATTTTTGCAGACAACGACGTTGTTTTACATTCTACTGTTAAATGTTGAATACAGGTAAACATACTGTGACTAAATAGGTTAGGTTAGAAACTTTTAGGTATTTTTTTCTTTCTTTTTTTGCATTTTCATAGGTTAGCCTAGGGTCGGATGGCAACAGAAATGCAAAAATAATAAAAAAATACCTAAAAGGTTCCAACCTAACCTATTTAGGCACAGTTTGTTTACCTGTATTCATAGGTGGGGTTCGTATAATACACAAGTACCCTTATCTCTAACAGTGAGTCTTAGAAAATAAAAAAATAAAAAATAAAATATTCGGATTGCGACTAAACATAGCCGAATTAAGAAAAAGTTACTGAACACTTTTCATATATTTGAATGTATGTGTAGCCCGTTACGGGTTTTGTGACATACTGTGTATAGATTTGCATGGATTATGTTTTTTGATACAATGTATAGTTGTAAAAAGTTTAAAAACATCTGAATTGCCTCTTTACTTGATCGAAGTTTCTGCAAATATTTCCTCATCAAACCAAATAATGACCCCCCCCCCCCCTGGATGTACGCCCCATACAATTGATTCTGTCAGCAAAAGGAGTACCACCACTCGTTAAAATGAATCACTCGACCGGACTACACTTGATATTGAAAACTTTGGTTCAAACATTCAGTTGCAGCAAGTTTCAGCCAATAAGCAATTTTAGTTGCAGTAAACTTATTCGATGAATCGACTGTATCAAGAGAGAGAGAGAGAGAG
The DNA here is from genome assembly GCA_018207615.1 of Philaenus spumarius. NCBI lineage: Eukaryota > Metazoa > Arthropoda > Insecta > Hemiptera > Aphrophoridae > Philaenus > Philaenus spumarius. The sequence goes on from JAGFPH010000343.1 coordinate 382,122, forward strand.
AGCGACGTGGTTCAAACTTTCTGCAAAATCATTAGAAACGTTTTCCCGGCGTCCTTCACAGAGTATCCGCATCCGTCGTTTGGTTGATGTTAAGTTATCTATATTATAAAGCCAAATACTACTCACTCACTGACTCATCACGATTTCTCCAAAACTACTGAACGGATTGGAACGAAATTTGGTATGTAGCTTCCTCTAGGGCCATAGGTGCTCACTAAGAAAGGTTTTTTTAAAAATTTCGAAATTTTAGGGGGGTTTGCGGTGGTCAAAGTTACTAAATCACAATCTCTCCAAAACTAAAAAACGGATTGGAACGAAATAAGGTAAGTAGCTTTTTTTAGAGCCTTAGTTTCTCACTAAAAAAAGGTTTAAAAAAATTCGAAATCTTAGGGAGGGTTATGGGTCAAAGTTACTAAAACTCACCATATAAGAACATAGTATAATATATTTATTGATTTTGTTGTTGTTGTTAATATACATTTAACTTTGATTTCTCTATCGATCCATGCAAATCCGGATCGGGCCATCTATCTATATATTTTGCAGCCCGGATCTATATATTTATCAGCATATCTAATAAACAATTTGTCTAAACATGGTTAAATCTAAAGCATTATATGCTATTTATGAGATAGATATTCCAATTAAATCAAAATCCAAACAAAATTCCCAGGTCAAAATGGCTGCCGTTCAAAAGTACAGTTCTAAAAGGTGTCACATGAAGGTGCTTTCATGGTCTAAAAAATCAGTGTTAGGGTTTCACTATAACTGCAACACCGATTATCACAAAGACAAAACAGTTGAACTAGGTCGTAGGCTATGACGACATGTAAATTGGTGCACAGCTATGAAGTGGTATAAATGACATGGTTTAGAACCTACGTTTCATATCCTTATGACACACAAAACTACCATCATTTGTCGCATTTATTTCAATAAATAATTATGCAGTAGCATTGCCGGGTAAGCTAGTACTTGTATATTTCCGTTACAATAGAGTGTACCAACTTAGTCTTTCGGTGTGTTAAAGTTTTTTACTGTTTTTACGCTTTAAAATAAACATTTTGAAACATCCTTTCTTAGTTGTCCGCTATGACTTCATAAAAATATATCTTTAAATTTTCGTATTTGTATCTTAAGTAGTTTTTGCTAAACGTCGATTCTGTCAGTGAGTCATTTAGTCAGGACAAAGCCTCTGATATAATATTAGAGAGCTCAGTCCCCTACTTTCTTTGCTCTCAAACCCGCGCACCGAAATAAATGCAAACAGATTATTGTATACCTACTGTGATGTGATATTTTCATCTGAATGAAAATTGATTAGGACAGAGTTTTTTTTTCTACAGAAGAGATTCAATTTTGAAGTTATAAAATGTGATACTGTAAAGAAGTTTTTCAAACTGGTCAAATAGGAATAGTAAAGAATAAAGGTGGCATATTTTTAATAGTGATAGATGTTTGAATTATGTTATAGTAAGCGTTTATGTTGTTTGTGTTTGCTATTACCTGATATAAACTACTACGAAGTGACTATTCGCTTGGCTCTAATTCTAATGAGAGCCTACAAACATAAATCATAATTGTAAAGATACGTAAACATCTATTTTATTCTACATTTCTACTACTTACATTTGATTCTAGACTGAGTGTTAACTAGAATAAACCATAGTCTACAGTATATTTCGCACCTAGGGCCGAAAATGAGGTTTTGCAGGCTTGAGATCGTGTTTCAAGTTTGAGGCGGAGTCGAGAACTTGAAACGATCGAGAGCTGCAAAACCCTTTCGGCCGTGGTGCGAACGCTATTTTTCACGACACTAAACAATAAAATAAACGCTATATAAAATTAAAAAAGAATATTTATTTAGCACACATGAAAATGAAACTTTGAGGTTATGGCTCCTATAAGCAGCAACAATAATAACTGGTTGCCAGCCAACGGTGAAAATAACAATTTTGTGTGTGCCACAAGTCTGTCGGCAATACCTATTGAATCATTTGCCATATGGGCATATTTCATAACGAAATTGTGTTGAGATATACGTTCATATTTTAATTGAATAAACGAACAGCTGACTTTACGGCCCTAGGGCAGAAAAGAGCTACTTTCGGCCTCCAAATGACGTTCCGAAAATAGCTGAAAACATCGTAGTGTGGTGAAAAATATTTTACTTTACACACCGGGTAAAACTGAATACAAATTTCTACTCCCAAAATATAAATTCTTCTTAATATAAATATATATAGCTCTCCCAATATATAACAGAAATGTAAACCAGTTACAGGAGACCATTACATGTATTTGTTAACCATTTTGATTTCGATAAAGTGCAGGCTGCAGTAATTCAAACCCACGTCACGGACCATTATAGCACAGCGCTTGGCATACAGTTTGAGCTGCCTTCGGGGTCAGTTTTGAAGTCTCCAATTCCGTCTTTTTTCGATAAAAATGAATTTGTTCGATTATTCACTAAACTAGAATGGGAATCTGTTACCTGTTCGCAAGATATCCGAGTTTGTTCTTTAATTTTTGAAACTCTTATTCGGAAGCTTGTGCGCGATTCAACGAAAAGTACTTCATCGTTCATATCACGCAATAAAAATTAAAACCTTGGATTACTACTGGTCTTATTCGATCTATTAGAAAGAGAGATAAAATCGCAAAATTAGTAAGGAAGCAACCATTTAATACGGTCCTTATAGCTTATTTTAAAACTTATAGAAACCAACTAAACACTATTATAAAGACAGTTAAACGGAATTATTATAGAGAGCAATTAACTCAATGTAGAAATGATCCGAAACGTCTTTGGGAAATTATAAACGATTTGAGCGGTCGCGGTAACAGTAAGAAAGGGTTTCCAATAAAACAATATTTGCAAGGTTCCCAGTCAGACATAAACACAGACACATATAAACAAGTTGCTAATGAATTCAATTCGTACTTCTCCAACGTCGGATATAATTTAGCGTTATCTATCGACTCCGGTGGTAAACCTATAATAAGGGACGAAGACTACGTGACATTATCTAATTTCAACTTACGTACTGTTACTGAATACGACATTATAAGATATGCAAACAGTTTGCGGGGTGGCTCTGCACCTGGCTGCGATGGCATCTCAGCGTCCCTTCTTAAGGACAACATTGATCTGTTTAAGAAGCCTTTGCTTCACATAACAAACTTAAGTATTGAGTCAGGAATATTTCCTGATATAAATAAAACTGCTATGGTTTTCCCTCTTTTTAAAACTAACGACAAATCGGAAAAAAATAATTATCGTCCTATATCTCTATTAAGCGTGTTTTCAAAAATTATTGAAAAAATCGTTAAAGACCAGCTAATTTCATATTTAAACAAACACAAAATTCTACGCGTTGTCAGTACGGCTTTAGACGAGACAGAGGGATATCTGATGCCCTGTTTGATTTGACCAGCAACATCAATGATGTTATTAGCAGTAATAGGCGTAGCATTGTGGTTTTTTTGGATCTTGCTAAAGCGTTTGACTCCGTTGACAGGGAGAAACTTCTTCGCAAATTGAAATTAATCGGTTGTAGAAGAAATTCTTACTCGTGGTTTGAAAGCTACCTGTCCAATAGGAAGCAGATTGTTTCTATATGTGGGGTAAACAGTGATAGTTGTTCTGTTAACTATGGGGTGGTTCAGGGAAGTACTCTGGGGCCGCTTTTGTTCTTGATTTATATAAACAATTTGAACAAATTAAATATTGAGGGCAAATTCTTTCTTTTTGCTGATGATACGGCTACATTATTTGAAGGGGAAACTTGGGAAGAAGTACAGGGAAAGGCATTGAGGGGTTTGGCTTCCGTAAAAAAGTGGTTTGACCAAAACGTGTTAACTCTTAATGTTTCTAAAACTAAATTTCTGCCGATTTCACTGAGAGCTTGCACTGATCTAAATCTAAATTCTTTAAAACTACATTCTTGTGGTGATTATCTAAACAAGGTATGTTTGTGCGAACATATTGAAAGCACTGATTGTTATAAGTATCTTGGAGTAATGTTTGATAAACGGATGAAATGGACTGAACTTGTCAAATATGTAAAGCAAAAAACACGCAAACTAATCTATGTTTTTAAGCATCTTAGTGAAATCCTTAATGTTCAAGAGCTGAAACTATCTTATTATGCATATTGTCAATCATTATTTATGGGGGGAATAATAGCCTGGGGGGGTGCCTTTAAAACAATTCTTGAACCTCTTAACATAATTCAAAAATCTATACTTAAAGCTGCATTGCGTAAAGGTCGTTGTTTTTCTACTGAGACACTTTTTGACGAATTTAAGGTTATGAATCTTAGACAAATTTATGTCAAAACTCTTGCAATTTACATTTTTAAAAACTACCGAGATATTTTCGAAATTACCGATCATCAACGTTTGACACGCAGCTCAAAGTCACTTGGAATTTTAAATAAAAAATTAAGTAAGACTTTCTCGGTCACGAATTCACATTACATAGCTCATGTTTTATATAGGAATCTACCTGACCACTTACGTATGTTTAATAACTTTAAACTTCAGACATTTAAGAAACATATTACAAATTGGCTTCTGGAATTGGGAAGGGACGGTACTGAGAATGTCATTGTATCCATCCACAGGTAGCAAATATATTTACCCTTGTTTATTGTACTACCTTATCTCTCTCGCTATTATTGATTCTCGTGTGTTGAAGCAGTAACTATTTGTTGACCCGGGTTGTTTTGGTCCGATATGGACTTGGATTCCTACGTTTGGCACTTCCCACTCTACTCTACCTCTATTGTTTTTATATTATAAAACTTTAATATAGATCAATAAATATATTATGTCTTCCTTGTTGTAACTTCGATTTTTAGATGCGACTCGTGCCTACGCACAGGCTAAGCCTATGTGGGCACAATTTCCGTGATATTATTATACATTTTTTCTGTATTATATTTAAGGAAATATAAATAAATTGAATTGAATTGAATTGGAGACGTCAGCCAGTGCTGCCAATAAATTTATTTTAATGAGCGTTTCCTTTCACAATAAAGCCGAGAACTACAGTCAGACCCGGCTGCGGTTAACGGTGTTTCCTTCCGACACTTATAATATATACGCTGCGGATTACATGTGCCGGAGCAACCTCAGCCTGTTAAACTTATCTTGGTTTCTGGTTTAATGAACCGAATGGAAATGGAATAGATATTGCGTTACGATCATGCGATATTCTTTCCAATAAGGTTTTATAATTTAGCTATTGCTTGATAGTAATAATTGTATTAATTTAAATAAGCAAAACATGTTGATCATACACTGTTATGATAAAAACTAGTTTATATTAAACATTTCATTAAATATAACTTTTTACAAAAAAAAAAAAAAAAAATGATCAACCAAATTTGCCAATGAAATAAAAATGCTCTTGGTAATACGTGTGGTCTGTAAGTTTTGTGGCAAATCAGTATTTTTACTTTTCAGTAGTATTAAATTATTTTGATACAACGCTAAAAGCAATGACCCGATTTCTTAAAAAAGTATAAGTGTGTATGTGCTAGTAACAAATGTGAATCAAGTGTCAGTAGTAGTGTCAAATGTCAGTGGCTGATGTAAGTCTAAAGGGTCAATGTCAAGTATAACTGTAAAGTGTCAATTTAAAATATAATTTTCAAGTGCATTGTCATTGTAAAATGTAAATAACCATGTAAGCAAGGTTGATGAAAATGTAAACTTAAGGCCTTATAATTGTGCTTCTTAACACATTCAAAAATAAAGGATGAAAGAACAATAAAATGGATGATGAAATAATTATTGTAGAAAAATTTTGTTTAGCTTATTCACACTTTATACCTAAATGACATATGCCTTCTGTAGTACTTTTATGTTTACGTATAACCGTTTTTGAAGAAATGTCTCACTGTATCGAAAACTTCATACAACAAAATTATTTAAATAAACTCGTGTTGGGTTGTTTTAATATAAAGCAATGGCAACTACTAATTGGAGAATACCAATGAAATAATCGTACTAACAACAGAAATTATCGTACATCCCGTAAAACAATCGTATGACTGTACACAATTATTTATCACTGGGAAATTGTTAAATTATGGTACATCTGGTAACCCTGGTTTCAATGATAACAATATAAAGTGCTTACTTTAAAAAATGTAGATATTAAATAGTTTGATACCTTAAACAACTGACACTAAAAATGCCGAATCAAAAGGTTTTATACGATGTCTCTACCTAAAATAATTCGAGCATGCAGCTGAACCGCTGACGATAGTTGAGCGAATTTACAAAATTCAGTGTACAGTTTTAAGAATTCAACCAACTGTTTGAGAAATTAGTCTACTCTCAAATGCGTCGAGTACGAAATATATTAGTCGAATTTGTCTGCACCTCAGCGTCCAGCCACGGCCCAAGCGATGCTTCGTTCCACCAGCAGCTTTTCGAGTTTGCACCTCAACCTTGAGGGCTCGGATTAGGGGCTGCTTCACTTCGCAAGTGGAATCGTTTTTCGATGCTACCTTCAACGTATTTTACGTATTGATCTATTTTGCAGGGGGGGGGGGGGGCACACGGGCTATAAGATAGATTAAAAACAAATTCAAAAAGTTTCAAGCTAGTACAAAAACTTTTACTTCCTGTCAAAACGTACTTCCGGTTGTTGGACATTAGTAGTAAAATGAGGTCGTTATAGTGCGAACTCATACATACATAAGATTTATTGTCACCCAAAAAAATGTTTTGGGGACCATGATTGGTGCTCATTGACTACTCCCGACCTTAGGTCTCACCATAAGTGTCACTGCAATAGCTCATCTTTTCTATGGAAATTCGCTAATAACAGAAGGATACCTAAATATTTCACTTATACGAATTAACTTCTTCGAAATGTTTTAGAACGGTCCTTATTTTCAGTTCGAGTGAAGCCGGATACGACTGTTAGCCGTAAACAAATCACAATTAACACTTAAACAGCAATAACGTGAAGCTAATTGTCACAAATTTATTACCATAGATATTTACCGCGTGTAATAGGCACAAAACGTAATCTATATTAGGGGTAAATCTTGGTAAGAGGGTTTACTTTTGATTATTCACCCTCCCTTACAAGTGTGCTGAAGGGTGCAGTATACGCTGAGTAAGGTGTGCTAATACTGCTTACTTGCCTTCTTTATGCCCCAAATGTGAGACCATTTCGGTTTTATATTCGATACAATTCTATATAACGTTAACACATACAGTGTGTTTTAGTAACTGTTATGTTTATCTATGTTAAGCTTTGTAATATAATATATGGTAAAATCTATGTATATTAAGTATCTATGAATTCAGGAGACACGCAGACATGTACAGAGTTAGCTTGGCTTGTAAGAACAGAAGTGTTCCGATTCTTTTGATTATGTTCAATAAAATAAATTATGTTGTTTAATTTATTAAATTATTAATTTATTCATTATAATATTGATAACTCCTAAACCGTTTGAAATAAAATATACTTAAAAAATAATACTTTTATCTTTATTTTGATACATAAATAAAAAAAATTTACAAGTAGGCCTAGAGTTTATAATATCATATCTAAATTTTACAACATTTAACTATTTTATAGTATTTAAAACATTTAAATTATTTGATACGTCAAAATAAAAAATAATATTTTTATCTCCATGGTATATAAAAATATATTATGTAAATAAAACATTTGAACAAATATGCCTACAAGTAGTGATCCTTATAATAATTGTACACATTTACCAAGTTAAAAATCCTCCTCAGCATAGTAGTGCAGTCATTTTAAATCAAAATTACCCCATTACCTAAAAAAACTCTTATAGGCTAGGGATTTGGTATGTATGTTTTATTTAGCTACTGTAATAACATTTGCAATAAAATTGAACGTTTAGCCATAAAATGCAATATTTGTAAAACAATTTTGACAATTTGTACAAGAACGAAACATTAATTACCTATTAAAGGAAAATATAAAGAAATTTTTTTTAACAATCTTTTTTAAATTTAAAGATTGGAATTTCCTGAACAGTTTCATACCAATAACATAACTTTTCTCTTTTCATTTAAATTTTATGTGAATTATTAAATGTTACACTGCTGATGCCTTCGGTGCATTTCGCTACGAAGCTAGGCTACCATAATAAACTCCTACTGAGTTCACTATGGTACAAGCATGCTATTGTGTATGTATGTTACAAAAATTTAACTCAATTTACTATTCATTTAAATATTCTCTAAGAAAATAACAAAACAGAATATTACAAATAACAACTAAAAATATATACTGTCTAAAATTATCGGTGTTATACTAGATTAACAATATTAAATGTTTTTAATGTTTAAAGATTTTTAGAGCAACGAAAAATCTCAATCTTGGTAGAGGTTAGTGCCGTCTTTTCCCAAAAAGAAACAATATAAAATAACATAAAGAAAATTAATCTGGTAAATAACTGTTTAAAGATGGTATATAATATCAAAATGAGTAGAGCAAAATATGTATGCACAAAACTTCATAACATAACACAAAATAATCGTTCAAAAAGTTATTAAACATATAGAAGGAAATTGTCTATAATATTAAAATTGCTAAGATTAAATTCAAAGTTTATATCTATTACGAGTTCATATTCAAATGATAAATTATTTTAAATGAGGTTATAAAAATATGGAAAGATCTCACCAAATGTAATATCTTCTAGTCTCTGACTTGTATCTTTAACTTCAAATATTTATACTTAAAATCACTTGTTATTCAATAAATATTTTCTTTGATCCTTCAAAGACTATTGGTTTTCTGTGCAAATTAAATATTCCGCCGGTTCAAATGTAATGTATTTAGTTTGTAGGTTTTTACAAGAATAACCCAATTTTAGGCCCCATTTGTTGAAGAGAAAACTTATTTTTCTTCACTATTTCTGCTTTCTTCTTTGGATGATTATGAATGTATATGCATGTTAAAAAAACCAAATGTAATGATATTTAATTAAAATTCTTACATTTTTTATGAAAATACAATAGGGATTATATAAAGTATAATTATTTGGACAAAATAAAGAAAATACATGTATAACTCCTTATTATTTAATCGTTCTACAATTTAGGCTTTATACTCGTTGTCTATTTCAACTAATTATTTGTAATTTATAAAAATGCAGTTGATACATAGACATATTTGGGTGGGTTTGTGACGATACGCGAGTTCAGGCTATGACGAGCACAGTTGTTTTCTGTCGATTCAACTGGATTACATTAAGTTTTTTTTTCTATTCTTCCAATTTATCGTAACTTTATCATATTTAGACTAAAGACCTTTTATTTATAATAAAATCCATTCTTTTATAGGCCGTCTTGAATTTTCCATTAGGACGTTATTTCTCTCGCCTTACCGAGTTTATTCCGGTCATTGTCTATCACCGCTAAGTATCGTGGGTTTCAATTCAGAAGTACGAAATCTTGGTTCTTCTGAATTGATTAATTTCCTATATTTTGTTTATTAATATTTTGAATTGTTTCAATGTTGCATTTACCTACTGGAAAATACAATAAAAGTCCTTACATTACATTACAAAAACACCTGCGATGTGGCAGTTAAATTGGCAAATTAATATAAAATTTTACAAGAATTACGAAATTTAATATAAAGAAATAAAAATAATTTAATGTCATCTAAATTAAAAAAAAAAACAACTACTATAATGATATCAAATCTCATGAATCACACAATGACCTATAACCTAAAGATTGCCAATTCCCAAAAGCAAAAACAAACCTAGCCTAGGCCTAGCCTACTTCAACCAAGATCACAATAAATTATACCACACTTTTATATAGCACTTTTCCATTTATAAACACACTATAAAATTAACAAACAAGCATTAACACCAATTCTTTAATCACATTTATCCAGTGTGAAGATCAGAAAACGTATTGAATCCAAACTAGGTTATACCAATGTAAACAAATATCTCAACATAAGATCGATATTAAAGATTGCGATTCGAAATTATGTTATAAGAAAATCTAAGTACAACCAATAGAACTTAATATAGTTAACATAAATAATAACTTGCTAATGTGTAACATAAATAATTGTTTAGTAAAACAATGTTAATTAAAGTAAAAGTATTAGTATTTATTTGTAAAGAGATTGTAAAACGTAAATAGCATAACGATCTAGCATTCAGCCATTAACACACTAGAGTAGGCCTGCTTTATACTAAGGTCGTGGTTTAATACATAATTTTATTTTACTAATATAATTGTAATTTAAGCCAATATGGCATAAATTTAATAGAAATATTAATGTGCTAAATAAATACTCATGTTGCACGCGAATATGCGATATTCATACAAGAAACGTTATAATACATTGAACCTAACGAAACGAACTACAACCGACCAATCGGAGATCAGATGTGCAACAAAGAAAATACGATTAGCAATACCAAGAACCCCCCTAGGAGGCAATTGAAAAATGACCGAACTACCGCCTAGTTTGAAAGCATTCTACAGCCAGCAGTCCAGAGATGAAGATGTGTTTTTGCAATTCCGATATTTATTCAGTTTAAAGTTAAAAGTGTTACATGAAACAAAACCGTCTAAAATTTAACAGAACTTGGTATAGTCTGTATAATTTATAAAGAACAATAGTTAAAACCAACAAAATTAGACTAATTGATCAAATTAATGAACTTTGAACATTTTATCTTGAGTACAAATTTTGATGCCATTTTTTTAAATTCAATATTCAACATAGCTTAAAATTCAAATGCGTATTATAAAAAGATTATCCAAACCCGGCCGATAACCCTTCCCGAGACTTTATAAAAGATTTATTGTCATATGACCTTAGATAATAAATCAACAAATATTAATTGAGCAAAGCTGATGGCAATCTTAAGAAATTTGTAAATGAACGATCTGAACAACAACCTTGTGGACCTAATAATATTATCAATATTTTCTTTTAAAAAGTAAATGTACAAGATATAATTTTGATTACAATAAAAGGAAAAATAAATTGTATATTCTGTTTCTTAGTAACAGTTTTTGATTCAAAGTACAGTTATCACTTAATTTCAAAGTAATATAAGTTTATCAGAAATAGGCTAATCCTATTAGAACATTCAAAGAATAATTTGTTTTGTAAGTATTATACCACCTTTAACCCTCTAAGTGTTACGGGACTCAATTGAGCACTCATCATCCCGCGACGGGCTACGTAACGCTTCTGAATTGAGTATCAACTTGTATTGACTATTTCACCCACTAAAAGTCATCCAATCTTAATAAAACAAAGACCGTTGGAAAGGAAATGTTTCAAACTTTAATTTTTGTATTTACAAGTTTTTTCTAAAACGTATATTTACATACGTAATCATCGTTGCAGTTTTTGAGTTTTCTAAAAGCGAATGTCGCGCGAATTTTAATGCGCCGAAACTACCTTTAATTCCAGTTTCTATGTCTCTCAATACAGCCCGCCCGGTATTTTTCTGAGTTATATCTGTATACTGAAGGATTCATCACACTGTTACCTATCTGAAACTTCCATCCAATCAAAAATCGGAAAAATAGTTCAAAAGTTGTGGCGCGTTTTGTAGACCCTTGCAATTGGTCAGATTTCAACCAATAAAACAGCACATTTTGCGTTCGAGATATCTCTTATAATTCGAATTATTTCAATAGACTTTTTTATATCTATTTATAGACCAAAGTTCAATCTTTCGTTTGGTATAAAGCAAACTAAAATTGACTGGTTAGGTTTTATTCAAACAGCAGTTGAAATTTCATATTTGCGCAGAATTCATACTACCGCTTGAGATTGCAAAACAAAGCTATTTCCATTGTCTTCAACGGTCATATTTTGAATTTCCTTTGTCCGCACGAGATTTCATTTGTTTCATCTCACTTTTGTAATTCAATTGATTTTAAGTAAAACAATTTTATGATATGGTAATATACAAGTATACAGTTCAATTCTTTGATTTATTCTCTACACTTTGTTATAATAATATTTCATTTTTGGGCAAAGCATATATTAGTAAATTACGTTACAACTAGGCCCAGTTTTGTTAAAAATCGTGTATTTGGAACATAAAAACTGGTGTTTTCAAAATAAGAAATTTGAAATAGATAAATGTTTTTATACAGTTATATTTAGAACTAAATTACGAAAGTTTTTTAAACTTACGAAAAAATTACAAAAAATGTTTACTACTTGTTATGTACGCCTAAAGTTTAAACTTTTTCTTCCGTTACTGAACATTTTTTGTTTCATGAGATAATAACTTTTACAATTTTACATGAATAATTTTTTTACTGGCATATATGAATTCTTTGAACCTTTATCTAAAAAAAAGCTATGGAACACTTTTGGATTGGGGTTCGTTTACTATTTTTGGCGAATTTTTTAGAAAAAATGCTTGCAAAACGCAAAAAACGGAACTTTGTTGAAAAAAATTAACATGGACAGTTGCAGGGTTAAAAATTCTCTTTACACAACAGTTCACTATTTCTGTCAAAACAAACAAAACAATTGATTGGTTGCTAAATTAAATTGGCAGTGAGCTGTACATTACCATTTTGCGCTAGATAATAGGCAACTATATAAAATATAATGTTACCATGGTTATTTACTAATATTTCACAAAAATTGTATTGTTAAAATACATTTTTGAATAAATATAAATACAATATTTGACATACTGTAAATACTGTAAAAAAGTATTTTCTAGTCTCTAATCACTTTTATTACTACTTTTACCTTCATAAAAAAGACACATTTATTAACTTTTTTGACCTAATATATATTCAAAATAGGCCTACTCAATAAAATAATTTTTTAAACCTCAGGACTATTTTTTAACTATTTATAATCGTCACATTTATTCTAAAAAAGTATTTTCAAAGTTCTAAACTCCATTATTCTTATTTTTAATTTCATTACAAAACAAAATACTAATTGATTTATTTTTCCGGCCGATTATATTTAAATTAGACATGATTTTTTTTTATTTTAACCTCTCAACAGTTATTTCCTTATTCTCTGGTCTAATCCGCACAAAATGTTATATAATAAGTTAAATCTACTGTTTATAGTAAATTTTTGTCGAATTTACAAATATACTTCTTCAAACTAGACAGATTTTAATTGGATCTGGTGGAGGAGCCAATAATTGTAAAATAAATAGAGTGCAAAAGGTTAATAGATCACCATGGGTTCCAACATAAATCTCATTTGCACACATAACACATTTAACGAGTTAAAAATCCCAGTCGCAAAATTAGTTAGGCCTAGATAAAGTCTGATGTTTAAAATAGTATTTTGTTTTAATTATGTATTTCTAATTTGTATCTAATTAATCAGCCTGTGTTTTATCAAGAGAGCTTACTAGTATATTTTACAACAAGATAATATAAACACTAAAACCCCCGTCAGTAATTTTAATTTTACATAAAAGTATAATATAATCTAAGTGCCATATAGGTGTAAAACAACTGGTATTTGTTCGTCAAAGTATCATGGTGGTTGACAACAAGTAATCAATGCTCTGGGTTGAATGAAACCCATAGCTTTGGTTACCATAGCAACTGATATAAATATCACATGGTTGGATTCTACCTGAATATAGGTTAGGCCTATTTAAAATTTGTTTTAATATATAAAAAAAAAGTGTTTTTAACTTTATTGTTTTCCAATGTAAAACTTCAGTTTTCCTATTATATACTACCAGAGGTTCCGACTTTACACGCTTCGCTCGCCAACCACAATGGTGTCCCATGGTGAAGCTAATGCAAACAGATTATTGTTTACTGTTATATTTCAGGGGAATTACCATTTAGTTTTGACCTATACATAGCTAATATAACACAGAGATCGAAATAGACACGACCAACCCAAGTAATGCAAATTAAGGCATGCTATGTAATTCAACCAAAAACATTTAAATAATCAATAATCAAATTTTCAAACAAGTTTCAAATTAAAGAAAACAATATAATTGTATCATCAGATGTTTTACTTATAATAAACACTTATTTTGTAAAGAATAATTTGTTTGGGTTCGATGTAGGCCTAACCTAAAATTATTTTATTTAGCAACAAAAGATGTTTTCATTAAACTAAAGTACAGTATGCTAAACATTTTTCGATGATTTTTTTATTGCGTTGGTTTTTATTTCGCTAGCCTAACCTAAAAAAGCTGTTGGCTATGAAGAATAATAAACTAGTTCTACATTTGCTAAGTTGGTTGTTATGCAAATGAATGTAAATGCACATGTGTTTCTAAGCTTTTCATCCGATTAGCTGTTGTATCTGTTATAGGGTTGAAGGTGAACCCTCGAATTTTCATTATTTTCACGCTTGAAATAAAGTTATTCCTTTCGTCATGTGCGTCTATGACCCCCTAATTGTATACCTTTAAATTTTGTATTTATATCCACGTTGATTCTTTGTCATTCTATCAGTCTGCCAGGACAATGCCTCTTATACAGAGTGATTCAGGAAGAAACAGAGAACCTTTTAGGAAGTGTTCTACTAGTGAAAATAAAAATAAAAAATCTTATAAACATAGGTTTGAAAATGCTTCGTTTTCTAGTAGTAGGCCTACTCTATTTTTTTTTTACAAAATACTTAATATCCTTAGATGTAGTAAGTACATTGACCGCAAACATTTTTGATACATATTTGGTATGACATCTTTTACTAATGTACAAAAAACCAAATCGCTTTTTCATATATTTTCAAAATGACGGACGTTTAAATTTGTATTGAAAATATATAGAAAACCACTAACTCTACAAAACAAATTCAAAGAACGAAACAGTTCTCTTTTTAAAATACAGACGTAACGGTTTTTTATTATTTCTATATTTTTTTAAAAGATAACAGAAAATAATCATTCATTTTGTAATACGAGCTAAAAAAATCAACAATACCGTGGAACCTATTATATTAAGTGCATCCTTGGGTGAGAAAAAATCTCAAATTCGACGCAGTAAATCAAAATCGATTAGTTACCGTTTAATTTAATGGCAATGCAAATGTATTAAAACTCATTCTAAAACATGATTGCACAAACCATTATGATACCAAAACTAATACCAACAAAGCAAGTAATTTTATAAAACTTTTGAACTAAGTTAAAAGAGTTCATTATGAAAAGTGTTCCATGGACAGTTCTGAGACAGTAATGCCATTACAAGATGCTGACTGAACCTGGACAGTTAACGCTGACTTTTGTAAACGGAAGAAAGGTTAATATAACGGAGTATATTCAATTTAACTGCAAAAGTGAAACGTTCTAGCTTAATGCTTTTTGTAATACTTGGACTTTACACCTTAAATAGAAATATACTAAAACATATGATATATTTATATACTATTACCTACCTCAGAAATTACATTGACAACTGTTTCGCCTATCTGTCATCATCAGAATAATTAAAACACTTATTGAAACATATTTGTAAAAAACATTTAGCCAATAAATTAAACGTACTTTTGAAACTCTTAACTTCAACTCCTATAAACGCAAGTGTATTTCATTACATCCGTGAGTAACAATAATATAACAACAGCTGATTTCATCAATCATCTGTAATACTTAAACAAAACATAGCGTAGCTTATACTTTGGAGTTATGTTTAAGCTTACAACTTCAATCAATAATAATATAATATCTTGTGAAGTTGAATTTTGTAAATATGAGTTATAAAACTAATGTGTGCTATACTACTTTATAAGATTTGCTTTTGGGCTATAAACTGTATATAAATACAACATTGTATATATATCATCAATATACTCGTGCATACAAATTTAAAGAAGAGGTACCTATTCGTTTAGCTTAGGAAACATTCGTACATCTTCGTATAACATAATCATATTCGATTATTAATTTCTCCGCTATAATATTAATAAAATTATATTATTATTACATCATTAAATTTAATATATCAATAAAAATAAAAAGCCATTAAATGATAATATTTTTATCTTTCTTTACGTTTATAATAACGTATATAAATAAAAGATTTTATTAAATAAATAGGTCTACAGTTTTATACTTCTAATACTTGTACACATTTACTGAGTTAAAAATCCCCTACAGCATAGTTTAGTAGGCCTAAATGAAGTCTGTTGTTTTTAAATAGTTTTTTTTTTACATGGTGTATATTTTGTGATGTGTATCTAATTAATTTGCTTGTGGTTTTTAATGGGGCTTACTAGTGTAATATATTGTGAAGTGGATTTTTAAACTTGATTTACAGAACTAATGTGGCTATAATAATTTATAGGATTTGCACTAATTTTATAAAATAAATTTATATAAGTGCAACCTTTTATCATCAATATATTCATTTATACTAATATAAAGAACTAGCTGCCCGATCCGGTTTTGCACGGGGTAGACAAATCAAAGTTAAATGTATATTAACAATAAAATATATTATATCAATAAATATATTACACTAGATGTATTTATTATGGGGATTTTTAGTAACTTTGACCCCCAAACCACCACTAAAACTTTGAATTTTTTTAAAACCTTTCTTAGCGAGCACCTAGAGGAAGCTACGTACCAAATTTCATTGCAATCCATTCAGTAGTTTTTGAGAAATCGCGATGAGTCAGTGAGTGGTATTTGGCTTTTATACATATATAGATATACTCATTCGTTTATTCGGAAATATTCGTACATCTTCTTAAAACAAATAAACATATTAGATTGTTAATTTCTTCGTTATAATGTTAATAACTTCTAAATCATTTGACACATCAATATAAAATAATTATCAAGATAATATTTTTATCTTTATTTTGATATTTATCATAATGTATATAAATACAAAATTTTGACAATCAGGCAAACAGTTTAAAAAAATCACATCTACGTGATAAAATCATATTTATTTATATCACCGTATCCCACAATACGTAGGAACTAAGTGACAAAACTACAAATTTGTCACACATAAAAAATGAAGTTGGTACCTGTAACAAATGTCAATTCAACTGTTTTATGGTTTTGAAAAATTAACATAAAACGATTTGTTGATTTTAAAAAGTTACTTGTTTCTGTAAACAATGATATGTTAGTGTTAAGAGCGTTTTCATTGGTTCAAAACGTTTGCATACAAAAATATCTTCCGATCAGTTAGGGTGTTTCTAAAACGTTATAACCCTCTAACTTTTAAACGGCTAGTCGCAAAAAAAAAAAAAAAACACACAAAAAGGACCAAAAAGTCTAAAAATAACTTTTAAACCTTAAAATAATTTAAAAATACAGGGTTTTCCATAAGAAGTTCGAAACTTGGCGGCCATATTGGAAAATGGCGGGCATTTACAAACATTTTAACTACATATTTCTTTTCTCAAAAAATCAAGGAAAGGTTCCCCATTTAAAGTTTGCTGTCAGATTTATAGTTTACAAGATACCAATGGTGGCCCATTTAAAAAACACACTATATTATAATAACACTATTATTATCCTTATAATTCTATACATTTACCGAGATAAAAATACCATTATTTTTACCTCCTAGCCACTATAAATAAGTCAATATTTCTGTTTTGAAACATTTCCCTCTAGAAATCCTTTATTGACTTTACTATAGGCAGAATTAGTTTTTCCTGAAATATTGTTTTGCCGGCAACAATAAATGTTTACAAATTTAATACGGGGTATAACATATTATTATCTTAATTTAACGGCGATGGATATGCAATATAGGTACTTAATGCTTTGGAGTTGCGCACCCGAGAGATGGCAGGCGATGCTGTAGTTTTTCAAACTGGTCTGTCAGACCTAGAAAAAATTAAGATGGAATAATTAATAGTGATAGAAGTCCCAATTATTATGATATAGTAAGCCTTTTTCGTTGTTTGTGTTTGCTATTACCTAACTTTAAAAACCCTTGCTTGTAAAGAATAGTTACCTGATTATAAATTTTCCAAGTTGGTTGTTATTGTAATAATACCTGTAAATGCTTTCAAGAAACGTGTTTTGGTTCAGTATAGGCCTAACCTAAAATTGTTATCCAAACTAGCTGTTTTATTTGTAATTTATATCACCAGATGTTTGAATTATAATACTGTAAGTCGTTTTCGTTTGTGTTCGTTTTTATTTTCTATTATTTTATTTTAATAATAACTAAAACAACTGTTGGTTGTGAAAATAATTAACTAATATAAATTAGCCAAGTTGGTTGATTTGGTTATGAATGTAAATGAATTCAACAAATTTATGGTGGTTCAGTATGGGCCACACCTAGAACTGTGTTGCTAAGCTTTAAGTTGGAATCAGCTGTTTCGTCTGTTATAGGGCTGATAGTGAACCCCGTATTTAATCATTTTCAATCTTTAAAACCAATATTTTAGTGCACTTCTAATTAGTGGTTTGAAGGTACCCTCAAAGTTTGAAGTCTCTAGCTATCATAATTTTGGATCTACGTTGATTATGAATCAGTCAGTCAGGGATTCTTCTTTTATATATACAAGATGTACAGATTCATTTAAAATGGTGTCAAACAATACCTCCTCCTTCCTCTGTTGTAGTTTCGTGTTTTCTCGTTAATTTTAATGCACCTTTTATAGCGAGTTCGTATAATTTACCACATGAAATAATTCTTGGTAAAGTTTTTACTTCAAAAATTACTCCACCTTTGGAAGATCAAACAATAATAATAGCCATTCCGTAAATATCATAGTTTACAATCATCTGTTTACGTTTGTTTCATCGCGAGTGGTTGTGTTAGAAGCGATCTCTAGGGGTTTAACCATCTAGTAAATATATATTACAATTAAACATGTACTTCTGAGCGGGCGTGGCGAAAATATATTGGGGAAGATATAAGATGAATAGATCAATTCTTTTGTCATGTTGGCCAAAATTATTTCAAGTTATAAAATATTTTATGAAAGTCTTGGGCCATTTCAAATATTTTAAATTATATACTGCAGTACTTGTACGTCCAGCATATTAATAATATGAATAACAGGTGTCGGTCCAGATGAGAATGCCTAGAGGAAACTACACTTTGAAGTGACTTAAAAAACAATGACAACTACAATTAATTTAAGTTAATGTAAATAGGAAAGATGAGCTATTTCAGTGACTCTTATGGTTTGAGACTGCTTATGGAACAAGCATAATCTATGGCCTGGAACATAGAAACTAAATTTGTCTGCGTATGTAAAACACGTTTTCAGACAAGGTAATAGTTATTTGTGCCTTAGGGAGGAAAGTTTATCGTCTCTAGGGGAAATATTACTACAAGTGCGCAATGAGTACTGGGCTGTACCAGGAAAACGGTAATAAAACAACTGTAAAAGTTTGATCAAAACAAGACAATAGTTTTTGAGTTGAGTAAATTTAAAAACATCCTTCTTCATGATATATGAACTATATGTTTAAAATAGAATGTTCTCAATACGATTGGTTCAGTGTAAACAAATAAAACAGCCAGAGCGTAAACAGTGTGCGCGGTCTTTGAATTAAAACACGATATTTCTTCCTCTGTTGCTTTCACCCCTATCCGAGGGTGATTGATGTAACGACGGATTTATGGGATTTTAAGGATAGGATCGTACGTCATTCTAATCTGGATCAGATGAATAATTACTTTAGATAAAATAATTTGTAACCTTCACTGGGTGATATCTACTAATTGTGAGTTGTGAATATGCAAGTTATACACGAAATATACAAATCTTCATGTTGTTCCTTAAATACAGTGTGTAAGGTGTATTGGATTTGTAAGTAAGTTATGTAAGGTTTTACCATCTGAGATTACTCGAAATTATCATAGATATTTTGAATGGTAATATTTCCAAGTTTTGGGGGCTCCACCAGATCCGACTTACGGATCAAATATTAGCTTGACATGTGACGTACTCCAAAGAACTAGGTAGAAATAAGTTCAGAGACATTTTCACAAAATAGATAAATATAAATCTGATACAATAAATTTTTACTCAATTTATAAATCCAATAGTAGTAAAATGAAAGTTTATTACTTAAGTTAAAAGACATTGAGTATAGTTGTTTCAAGTATTGGTGTTTACTTACCAATACTTACAAATGTTTTTAGCAAATCACAATATTCTGCCTTTTGTCTTTTAGTTTGTGTTTAGTTTTAAGTTTATTTTGACGTCTCAGTCCTTGTAATCTAGTTAATCGTTCTTTGAATTCTTAATTTATCTTAATTTTTCTGTAAGAATATCATAAAACATCATAACATACATAGCACAACCCACGGTAACTAGAACTACACGGTATGTGTCACGAGACAGCTGCGCAGTAACTCTGAGCTCGGGTGACGTCACTGACACCGTCTCATACTTCCCGCCTAGCAGAAGCAGATTGACTTGCATTAACTATTTACGCAAACAACGATTTGCTGGGTTCTTTATGTGTAATTTTTACACAAATGTGTGCGTGATGTGTAGTATAGTTTTCTTCTAAACAGTGTACATAATATTTTAAGTTTAAGTGTGTGTATATTTAAGTGTTTTATAACAAAATGCCTTGTTGTGCAGTTGCCGGTTGCACCAATCATACGAATCACGCAAAGAGATTAGGAATTTCCTTTCATAAATTTCCTAAAGATAAACTACACAAACAGTGGGTATATTTTTGTAAAATGAAAGTATATTTTTGTATATTTTTTCATTTTAATTCACTTACAACGCGGATTTGCTCTGAGCATTTTTTAACGACAGATTTTAAAAGAGACTTAAAAAGTGAACTATTAAACAAACCTACCTAAAAACACATTTTAAAAGCCAAGACAGTTCCAACACAAAAAATACCAAATGCC
>JAGFPH010000343.1:403059-415333 GCA_018207615.1 Philaenus spumarius
ACACAAAAAATACCAAATGCCCCCCCCCCCCCCCTCTCCCATCCACATTATCTCAACGAGCCGGAAATCGTGAATCTAAAAATATTATAAAATCTTTGCTACATGATTCAGCAGACAGTGTAAATATTCAAAACACACCTGATGATCAGAAAGCTAATTCTTCCTATTTAAATTTAACACGACCTATATCTGGTGATTTATCTACGGTAGAGGCTCTTTTATATGAAAACGACAATAATTTTAAAAAAGAAAATAAATTACTTGTAAATAAACTGAACAATGCTAGTGTACTTATATCAAAACTCAAACAATCATTAGAAAAATATGAAAAAATATTTACCGTATGTCAGCAGCAATGTGTATTAAAGGGGAAATGTACAAACTGGCCGGCTGATGATGTAGCAAAAGCAGTAACTATCAGATGCATCTCTAAAAAACGATTATCATATCTAAGGGAAACATTAAAATATCCCCTCCCAAGGGAGACAACCATAGCAAGGCGGCTTTCTCAATTTTCAACCACTCCTAGATTTTTAGACATTACAGTAGTATGAATATACTGAAAGGGCAAGCTATAATATATAAAGATTTTCATAAGGATGTTGTCATCAGTTTTGACGAAATGAAAGTTAATTCAGACATCTCTTATGATCGTATTGAAGACAAGTTTAGAGGCCCACATGTGAATGTCCAGGTCATGATTATTCGTAGCCTAACACGGAAATGGAAACAGCCAATTACAGGTACAGTACCTGTTTTGTTTTATTTACTATTTGTTAGGCTATTGTTATCACTTAATATTTGACCTTGAATATTTCAATTTTAGGTTTATTAATTGGGTTTAGGTCATTCATACTATTAATTTCAAACAAATCAACAAAATGTTTCCTTAAATTTTTGTATATGCAAGTACATCTTTTTATAATGAATAAATTAATATGAATTTACTGTCGATAAAAAAGGTTTTAGTATAAAAAAAAATGCACCTCAAGATTCCTTAGAGTGTATATGTAATCCCATGAAAGATTGTACATTTTCCGTTCACCCAATAGTCGTGTAGGTTGATGTTTTTAAGAAGCTTGTCACTGGCGAAATCGAATCGCTGTAGAGATGCCGGGCGCTTCGGTGTCAGTGACGTCATAGCCACCAACGACCTGCGCGTGACACATACCGTCTTGTTCTAGTTACCGTGTCACAACCGAACGGCTACCATAGCTCAATCATAGGCAAACTATTACATAAACAAAAGAAAAACAAACAGAAATCAACCAAACATAAGAACAAGGAACTTAATACATTTGTCTATGTCAAATATCCTAACATTGTTCCTATAATTTATAAAAAATATGTTTGCGAAACGTAAAAAACATTACGTTTTGACCCAACAACAATGTTCAAAATATATTGCTACACAAACAAAAAAATGTACACCAATAGAAATTTATACTGAGGTGAACACCCCACGAATGTTTTTGTGTGAGTTTTTTAAGTAAACATTCTTTAGGCATGATACTGCTAATGAACAAGATTGGTCGGCTTCAGAAAAAAAGTAAAACGCTTTAACTTCTCTAACTACAACTGAAAGAGAAACATGGAAAGAGAATGGAAAGAATGGAATGGAAATGAATGGAAAGAGTAGAATAATCGTTTTACTCGTATGCTCAGTGCGAGAAGTAAGAGAGAATAATTTCTACTCTCTCCATCGCATGCTTCTTTGATAGTCAACGTGCATGGACCTCGTGTACTGCATTAATACGTAGCATAGAGAACTAGTATACACTTGCGTATTATACTGTACTTTATCTGAAAAAATTTAATATTTTATATTTAAAAAATCATTTAAACATTTAAAAAATGTTATATGTTTGATCCGTTGTTAATGGTTTTCAATTCTTGTCGTTTTCTTCGTTCTTCAAAATAAACTAACTAATCCTTCAACAACAAACTTATCTAACTGAGTCCATACATTTGGGGATTATCAACATGACAAATGTACAGAACCTACAATTAAATATTTACTGTTTAAGGCTCTTCTTTACCATGAAGAAAACTCCCGAGTGTACAGTATGATTTCAATGCAAAAGGCCGCAAAATCGTTGAAACATG
The DNA here is from genome assembly GCA_018207615.1 of Philaenus spumarius. Classification (NCBI taxonomy): domain Eukaryota; kingdom Metazoa; phylum Arthropoda; class Insecta; order Hemiptera; family Aphrophoridae; genus Philaenus; species Philaenus spumarius. The sequence goes on from JAGFPH010000343.1 coordinate 405,166, forward strand.
CATTATCGTAATACCGTGTTTCGGATTCTATTTATAAATTAATAATCTGGGAAACTACTTTAAGTTATAAAGAAGCCTTTATATTTTTTACGTGTTAGCTTAAAATATGGAAATTATTGCTTAAAACTCTAAAAAAATGCGTTAAAAATACTCGATTTTACTAATTTAAACTGTTAATTAAAAGGAGTTGCCGACGATTTCTTTCAATTATGAGATATAAGACAAAAGCAAAAAGCCTTTAAAAACAATTTAAGATGTTTCACAACTTTTTAGGTTGAAAAACGGCGTCCAAAACGAGGTAATACGAAGTGCATATTTTTGCTGTTTTACGCAAGGTATAAGATCCTTAAAATAGCTAAATGTTAATACGAATTCATAATATTTTAAAAAATTTACTTTATATACCGTACTATTTAGGAAACTATTGATATACTGTATTTTCAATAATTTTACTTGAGTAAAAAAACATTTTCTAAAAACATTCATTAAAAGTTTCTGGAAAATCATACTTGTAACAATTAATTGTATCTTAGTTATCATTTTTATCATTATAAATTTTTCTATAAATAATACAATATATTATTATTGTGTATAATTTATGTTTTTGGAAATGTTATTACATTTATGTATTACAATAATTCTAAAACAACCTTATGTGAGTAAATTTTTCGAATGTTTACCCATGATATGGTGCAAAAACAATTTACCTTTCTAGGGTTAAAAATAAAAAAAACACCATACATTTGTATCATAGGCCAAATTAAATCAATAATTTTAATAAAAAATATTTTTAGTTCAATCATTTATGCAAATCTATATTATTCTTCATTTTAAAATTCACTCTATTTTTCATCGTCAAATAAATATTTGACACCAACAGAAAGGAAGCCATTTGTGTATAGAATACATTGTGACCGCTTTTATAATATTGGACAAACAGGCAGAGAATTAAATTAACAGTTTAAAGAACATCTGCAGCACAATAACATTCGTAAGTTGAAATCAATCTACGCCCAACATTTAATAGACCATAATCATAACTACACAAATTTTGACTCCAATTTGACACCTCTTTAGTGTTGCATAAAGGACAGATTAATGAAGGCCCTATCGCAGAATTCGAAATTTACAAATTATTACACAACCCCAATAATATATTAAATGATCAGCTGTCATTTCAATCCAACGACCTATACGACTCATCTCTCGGGTATTAAGCTAGAACTAGTCATTAACTTTACCATTCAAAGTAGGCTGTTTACCATAGTAGACGCAATGGTAGACACTGATCAACTAAAACTGTTTAGCGCTACACATTAGGGTATAATCACTGCATTTGTTATTATTATTTCTGCTAAGATGCTTGAAACATTTGTCTTCTTGTTTAACCGCCTTTCTTAGCTTTGTCTTTTCTTCGCCAGACGCGTTTCGAGTAGACCCTATCTTCAGAAGCTTTGTTTGCTACTCCGTAAAGACAAAACTAAGAAAGGCGGATAAACAAGAAGACAAATGCTACACATTATGTGTATTATTGTAATTTTTGTATTTAATGTGTTTATATTTTTATGAATATATGACGACCTCAAAAGTGATAAATCATACTTGAAAATGAGATTAAGGTCTCGAAACGCTTCGTAAAGAGGACATCATAATGAAGTCACACGGCTGACTAAAAAACTAACTTAGAGTAATTTCCTGTACTTATTTCATTTTCTATTTAGTTTATACTAAACAAAGAAATATAATCAATATTTACTAAAAAACGAGAATGTTAAAAGCATAAGAGCTCATAGGTCAGGATAAGCGCATCCAATTTGATAGCGTTTTTATTTTGTGCACAGTTTGTTTTGAAGTTTATAAATATTTTAACAGATGTAAGTGATAAAACCGGAAGAGCTCAAGTTTTGTGACATCTGTATTCAGACACTATTTTATAAATACATTGCTTCCAGCAGTTCTGTCATTGTCCCGCAAACAAAGATGTATGACTTTGTGTTTCATTAAAGTTGCAAACTAAAGTTAGCTTGGAATTTGTATTTATCTGTATTTGCAGAAAAGGAAAGCTCGGTGTAACCTTTTATTTTACTGGGAAATTACAGTTTTATAGTTATGAAAGTAGAACAAACTGTAAGATGAGTATTTATAGATGCGGGGATTGGGTTTAACTTTGCCAAGGATCAGATGGAAGTCAAGTAGCAACTTTGATTTTTGAGTTAGTATATCTTGAATTGCCTTTATTTAGGACTATTGCTCCCGTGGAGATACTGTTCTTTACATCAAAGCAACCCCTATGGACAGTTCATGTACATTGTCTTACTGAATACATAATGAATCCCCCTTATTGTACACTACCTTATATGGTTGAATGAATAAAGGATAAAGTGAAACCTAACCTATATTTGGATTATTTGTGTGCATCCGACAAAAAATGATTTTTTGTTTTATATTTAGCAAATAAATAAGTGCGGTACAACATAAGAAGTTTACTAGCGAATTTTCATAGAAAAGATAAACTAATGCAGTGACTCTTATGGTAAGACGTAAAGTACTGTAACGATCATGGGGTCAAAAACACGTTTTCGGATGTCATTTAAAACTTTATGCACAATTTTGGTGCTGTTTGACTGCCATACATGGGGAAAAACGTATGCTATATGGCTGCCAGGCCATTTAGCAGCCGCATACGGCAGCTAGACCGCCGAACCTCTATTTCATGCTTATATCATTAAAACCGACCTAAGTTTTAAGTTTCAGAAGGCCGCCAAATTAGTCATAGTTTTGATTATTTGTATATTATTAGTTCACGAAAGTTAAGTGTGGAGCGCTGCGGTTGTAGACTTATACGCGAATGTATATACAATTTTCAAAACGATGAACCATTTGGCGGCCGAGACTTGGCAACGCTGTGTCTCACGCAGTATGGTCCTCTCCCCCCCTATTCTTCCGGTGTCCCTTTCAGCTCGCTGAGACTGCTAAATATTACTTGTACTGACTCCAAACTGTCTTGTCAACAATAATCTCTATATTATAGGGTGTTCCAGAATTCATGTCAGATACGTTAGGGTGTTGTTCCTGGACCAAAGAAATTATGTTAAAAATTTCCGAATATCAATAGTTACCCGTACAGCCACCATTTTGTTTTTTGACATAACAATTTTTAATTTGAAACGACTCTTTGCAACCATTTAAATTTGGTACATAGCTTTATGATACAAAAACCTAATCCCAGGAAAAAAATACATCGTGGGATTTACAATGTTTATTTTAAAAATAGCGGTAGTTTAAAATCTTTAAATTAAAATACCGAAAAAACCGTAAATCATACATTTTTTAAAGAAAAAATTTTTTTAGAAAATTTAATTTTTAATTAGATGCCACTAAGAAAATCGGATGTTATAAAACTGAGATATGTTTGAATGTTTGTAGAAAAGGCAGCAAAACGGTATCCCGTTTTGCTGCCTTTTCTACCTAGTGGAGTGATTTACAAATATTTTAGATGAAAAAAATTAGATGCAGGTTATCCTAATTTCCAAACGATGTTCAGTAGGCTACATACAAAACATAAAGCTTCTAACACTTATTGACAACAAAACTGTATGTTACCAATGTAGCCTACATTAGGTTAGTTTTACTACTTTCAGAATTTGAACAAGTTTTCTTTGTAGTATTGGAGCTTCAAGGAAGTTAACTTCTAGTTTTTACTTGAAATTAGTTTAATTTAACAAAATATAATATATTTTAAAGGGTTTATTTTTATACATTATAATTTTATATAACCGAACTGCTATCAAATAAATATTATCATTGTAGTTTTTCAAACATAACATGAACACAATCTAGGAACCAACAAATAACAAGTTTCATTTCAAGGTTTTATTTATTTATAATTCATCATTTTAATTACGGCTTATTTTGGTTTTGAAGTCACACACACTAAGAGGTTAATCTATATAGATGCCGACAAGGAAGCACAAACAACGACGTTATCAATCCAGATAGAAATCTGATTACTAATTAATTGTAATTGCAAAGCGGGAACATAGTACCATGTTTATTCACAATGGTTTGAGTAAAATGAAGATACGCATTGGGCTGAATAGTTTCGTAAAAGTTTATAGGCCTTTGACTTTAATAGACAGAGTACCGGTATCAGCTGATCACACTTATTCCCTCTCTCTCACACACTCACACACTGCTACTGACAACAGTTATGCTGGTGTGCTGGTGTACAATACAGCCTGCCCTGTACCCATCATAACATTTTACTCAAAACGTATGTCATATCTATTTTATAGTGACAAAGCTTGTTTTTAATAATCCAAACTTCTGTTAGGACAATTATTACACAAAGTATTAATTTAGCTGAAATACAAAAACTGAGCTATTTTGCTTATGCGTACGGTTTTAAAATATTAAAAGTTCTATAGGCTTAGACCAATCAAATTAAATTTGTTCGCACTAAAATGATATAGGCATAGAGATTGAAACTTTAACCAGTTGCAAGAAATAGTTAATGAATAACATTTATACCCAACGGAACTCGAGAATTTGCCTATGCACAAAATTGCGGACACCCAAAGTTGTACCCAATGTTTTTTTTTACCGGAAGTAAGTATTTTAGATTTTCGTACTAGAATGAAATTTGTTTGGCGTTTTATCTAACAAATAAGTATAGGAGATTATTGTGAAATTGTTTATGTTGTTTTCAATACCTTACAGCACGCCTGGCTCCCTGCTGTTATGTTTGCAAACGACGACTTTTTTAGGGTAACAAAGTAGTGCTACCAACCTAAGCACATTGTACTATTGCTGTTGCATACTGTTAAACATACTGTGATTAGAGACTAACTGTAACTGTTTAGGGTATTTTTTTATTTTTTGTCATCATCGATTAAAAAAACAAGGACAGATCGAATGCATTTGGGCAATTGTAATAAACGTAGGATTGATTCGATTTATCGAATCGTTAACATCGATGTATATCAAATGTCCCTAGTTTGTAATGTGTTGTATAGTTTGGTACACATTAGGTATTTATTAGGCCTATAGAACTTTAAAAAATCCAATTTCTGTTTTCTTTTTTCATAGTTTTAATGATGCATATTTTATTAAGTGACGTTAAATAATAGCAGTCCGTTAATTTACACACGCACACACACACAACGATCAAACGCGTTTCAAAGACAAAGTGGAAATTTTCAGTGATACATGAGCTACAACTAAAACATATAACTTATAGTCTTTTCAGAAAAAGAAATTCTAAATCAGAAAAATAAAGGACTTCAATTCTAAAACAAGTTAGAGTATACAATACGTCCCCCTCTCATTTAAGGCCCTGGCACGGGCGCTTGTTAAAACGACCTCAATAAGCTTATCCGGTAAAAGTCTTCTTTTTTAAAATGGTGAATCTTATTTTATATTTTCACTGGATAACGAGGGTTGATTTATACTTTGGAAACGTCGTGCATTATTTTATTTATACACAGACGACAAAAAATGTCCCAATAAACAATTGTAAAACATTAAACCAGTCCAAAGATAAACATTGCAATTTTTACCGAGAAACAGCTGATGATTTCAGGATGGAACTACTTTCACGGTTGATAAAAACAGAACGGTAAAGTCTCATTCAGTAGAAATATACTTTATGGGTTGCTATTACAACGTGACGTCAAATAAATATCTTTGGAAATATACTTCTATGGAACTAGCGTAGTCCTTTAACTCTCTAAGTGCAGTTGACAATGTGATGAAACCTGAACATAAGAACTATAAACAATGTTTCTGCTGGAATATCCATTGTTAAATATTTAATATTCCGGTATTTTATTTTGCACCTACGTCAACGATAAATTATAATAATAAATGTGTCGTTTCCACCTTGGTGATTTGTCCCCTTTTTAAAACAAATTCTATTTATTGTCTCTCAAAATACTAAGCAGCATTTAGAAGTGTAAAATTCTAAAACCAGACATACAAGATATATTAAAATATTTTTTCACTTATCATAAACTTGAAAGGTTTTCACAAAACCTCTCAGTACTGGGTATGTTCTATTAAATGCCGAATAACTGCTTGATGCAAATTTTTCTACTTTGGTCACTGCGAATAAACCGATTGTTGATTTTCAATTGATCACCATGGAAACCATATTGTTCAAACTTGCATTGTTGAAAATACAACAATTAAATTAACACTCTACGACGACGATACAAAATGGCCGTTCGCGATTTCTTAATTTTCTCGAATACCGATTTTCCGCGTGTCCTGTTTTCTTTTTGTAGCTATTTGATCCTATACAGTCTTCCATTGTCTTCTATCTTCTTTTCTTCCCAAGTTATAACGTTTTCTTTCTTTCATATTTTTCCATTTTTAGTTAATTACCATTTTCCTTCTTTTTAATTTACAATAATTTATCTCTCTTTTGTCTGTAAACATACTATTATTATAAACTGGCTTTTGCCTTGAAAATATTTACTTACTACCCATTTTTAGGGATTCAAAATTAATTTTAGTTAACTTTTCTAAAAGTGTTAATAATCATTAACATATTAAATTAATTAAGTTGTAACTCTGGCAAACTATTTGTTATTCCCCTTACTTACTTATTCGAGTTATTTTTTATAAAAAATTTTGGAGTCTTTATTTTATTTAAACTGTTAATATAGTAGCCTTTATACTGAAATTTTTATGGTAATTATACATTTTTCCAAAATTCTTTTTCTGTTAACTCTTTTTGAGAAAACTTTACTTTTATTTCCATTACTTACTTTTACAAAAAGTATCAGAATTAACGATTTTGGTTTTTTATACCACTTTTATTTTAACCATAACTATTTTATTTTAACTATTATCAAAAACCTTTAACAAAATACTATTTTATCCTCTTTTCATCGTTAACAAATTTATACGAAAATATCAACTTTTTAATGACTTTTAAATTTCGTTTGTTCTAATAAACTTGTTCAGTACGGCCTATTCTTGTAAATTTGGACTTTACTTTTAAGCATGTTAAATTGTGATTAGGCCTGTCTGAAGGACTTAGTACTTTCAAGATTCATGAAAAAATTAAAATAGCGTTGAGCGGGTCAAGATTCACGAAAAAATTAAAATAGCGTTGAGCGGGTCTCAAAACTAGTGTTGGTTCAGTATAGGCCGCACCTAGAATTTTGTTGCTACGCTTTTCATTGGAATCAGATGTTTTATCTGTTGTAGGGCTTTGAGTGATCCCCGTATTTTTACCATTTATTTCAATCCTTAATAGTGATTATGATTATGTCAGTCAGTATGTCATTAAGTCAGTCAGGACTTCTTCTTTTATTTATAGAGATGTACAAATTTATTTAAAATGGTGGCTAACAATACCTACTCCTTCCTTTGTTGTAGTTCTGTGTTTGCTTTTATTCCATAACGTCCTTGACCTGGATCACAAGAAAGGATTTCATTTCATTTCAAGACAAAGTGACAAGTGGTTACACACGTTCATCCCTCAACAGGTATAGTCTCGTCCCTTTATGTTAACATGACAAAGAAACATGTCCTTAACATTCCTTTATCGTAAAGGAATATCATCTGTAAAGAACTTAATAACTGTAAACTTTTTGGATAATTCATTAATTAAATTAGAGTTTTATTAATTTAATTTTATGATACTGATTAATACTTTAAATATAATTATATAACTAGTGGGTTCTGACCCCTGCTCGCTTTGTTCACCAACCACAGCCGTGATTCACGGAGAAGCAAATGCAAACAGATTATTGTATACTCTGATATTTTACTAAATTACAATTGATTAGAACTGAGGCACTTGGATCTAAATAGGGTGGTGGGGGTAGGGATCACTTACACACCATCGCCAACAATTTTGGAATTACTGTATGCGTTGTAGTTCTACCATTAATATTTAAATAAACAATAATAAACATTTCAAACAAATGTTTATGCTACCAACTGATGGAAACAACATAATTTGTAGCATCACATATTTGACTTACAATACTGTAAGCATTTTGTTTTCTTTGACCTAATCGAAAATACTGTTAGTTATGATGAATAATGACCTGATTCAAAATTTACCAAGTTGGTTGCTATGGTAATAAATATAAATGCTTTTAATAAAATAGTTTTGATTCGATATATGCCTAACCTAAAATTATGTTGTTTTTTATCCAATTAGCGAAGGATCACAGATGTTAAAATTTAATTATAATATAGTAAGCGTTTTACGTTAATTTTTGTTTGCTTTTATAATATTAACCTAACCTTAAATGGTGTTGGATGTGAATGAAAATAAACTGATTCTACATGGGTTGTTATGGTAAAGAATAAAACAAACATGTCTTGCTAAGCGTTTGATCCAATCAATTGTTTAATCTGTTAGGCTATGGGTGTGCCTGCAAATTTTCACTATTTTTACATTTTAAAATTAAGATTTACAAAATCCTTTCTTCGTGAGCGTCTATGTCCCATCAGAATAAACCTTCAAATTAATGTTCGTAGTTTTATCTGAAGTAGTTCTCTCTGATTCTATGTCAGTCAGTCGTTCAGTCAGGACAAAGTGTATGGTGTAAACAAAATTCTTTAGCTAGCTATACAGGATCGCATTGAATACTCTAAAATAAATAACAAATGCAGTAACTTTTTTTCGTATTCGGCTAAGTTTAGTCGCAATCCGCCATTTGTTTTTTAAACTTACTGTAACCCCAGAAATAGATATGATATTGAGTTTAAATTTCGTATAAGCATTTCGTATATTTCACAATTGTACCAAACACCAAGATTAAGTTTATAATCATTTTAAATGCTGGCAGTTACAAAATCGTAACATGGAATATCTTGAAAATCACTAAATTTACAGAAAAATTACAAGAGACAAAATATTATTTAGTTTTTCAACGACAAATAAAATGTTTTTTCGTTTCTGTAGGTCAAAGAGAATCGAGTTATCATAAAGAGAAAGAGTGAAGACATAATTTCTTGGTAATTGTCTGCAACGTACATAATTACATAACATCCAAAACCAAATTTTTTTGAATTCATATAGTTTTAATAATTACAGGCAACTTAAACTGCTCTGAAATGTAGGTTTTAGTCAAAGTTTTAAATTTTGTAGACAATTACCAAGAAATTATGTATACATTTTTTTCAATAACTCGGTTATCTTTTTACCAACAGAAAAAAAAAGAAATAAAAACATTTTGCGTGTTGTTAAAAAAATAAAATATTTTGTCTCTTGTAAATTTTTTTAAAAGTTTGTGATTTTTAAGATATTCTACGTTGAAAATGTGTGATATTTAAGATATTTCACTTTTAGAATATGTAACGGAAGCCATTTTTAAAATTATTAGTATAAACTCTAGGTGTTTGGTAAACTTGTAAATCGTAACATAAGATATACTTATACCAAATTTGAACTCAATATCTCATCTCGAAACTTTTGTATTATACGGACCCCACCTAATTGTGTTCGCTGTCTGGCGCGCGGGTCACTGCGTGTCCGACGCCGGCGGAACTTTACTATTCGATCCTAGCCTAATATTTTTGCAGACAACGACCTTGTTTTACATTCTACTGTTAAATGTTGAATACAGGTATACGTACTGTGACTAAATAGGTTACGTTAGAACCTTTTAGGTATTTTTTTTTACTATTATTTTTGCATTTTTGTTTCATGGGTTAGCCTAGGTCGGATGGCAACAGAAATGCAAAAATAATAATAAAAAAATACCCAAAAGGTTCTAACCTAACCTATTTAATCACAGTTTACCTGTATTCATAGGTGGGGTCCGTATAATACACAAGTACCCTTATCTCTTACAGCGAGTCTTTGAAAATAAAAAAAAAACAAAAACAAATGGTGGATTGCGACTAAACATAGCCGAATTAAAAAAAAAGTTACTGAATATTTTCATCTATTTGAACGTATGTATGTATAGCCCGTTACGGGTTTTGTGACATACTGTGTATAGATAGATTTGCATGGATTATATTTTTGATACAATGTATAGTTGTAAAAAGTTTAAAATCATCTAAATTGCCTCTTTAATTGATCGTAGTTTCTGCAAATCTTTCCTCATCAAACCAAATAATGACCCCCCCCCCCCCTGGAAGTACGCCCCATACAATTGATTCTGTCAGCAAAAGGAGAACCACCACTCATTTAAAA
>JAGFPH010000343.1:415433-429339 GCA_018207615.1 Philaenus spumarius
AAGGAGTACCACCACTCATTAAAATAAATCACTCGACCGGACTACACCCGATATTGAAAACTTTGGTTCAAACATTCAGTTGCAGCAAGCTTCAGCCAACAAGCAATTTCAGTTGCAATAAACTTATTCGATGAATCGACTGTATCAAGGGAGAGAGACATTTCAAACTTTCTACAAAATTAATAGAAACGTTTTCCCGGCTCCGACACAGAATATCCGCATCCGTCGTTTCGTCTATGGTAAGTTGTTCTTGTATATTTCAATAGAGTATGCAAACTTAGTCTTTCGGTGTGAGTTTTTCACTATTTTTAAGCTTTAAAATAAACATTTAAAAAAATCCCTTCTTAGTTGTGCGTTATGACTTTATACGAATATATTTTTAAATTTTCGTATTTATATCTTAAGTAGTTTTTGTTCCACGTTGATTCTTTGTCAATCAGTCATTCAGTCAGGACAAAGCCTCTTATATAATATTAGAAAGCTCAGTCCACTGCTATCTTAGCTCTCCAACCCTCGCAGCGAAGTAAATGCAAACAGATTATCGTATACCTACTGTGATGTGATATTTTCATGGGAATGACAATTGATTAGGATAAAGAGTTTTATTTTTTATATAGTTTGAAGTTATAAAATGTGGTACTGTAAAGAAGTTTTTCAAACTGGTCAAATAGGCCTACACCCGATTCTACGTTCACCATGCAGTACAGAGCGCCCATTAGCCATGTTATCCTTACGACAGTCTCAGCGATAATAGCCAACTAGAAAACACCAACTCCCATGCTACGCTCGGTAAGTTGAAGATACCCATATGACAATAAACGTGATGTTCCCAGTAATGGTAGTAGCATGTCTATTCTCCCGTAAGACCTGTACTGCACGGTGAACGTGGAATCGAGTGTAGTAAAGAATAAAGGAGGCATATTTTTAATAGAGATAGGTCTTTGAATTATGTTATAGTAAGCGTTTTTGATGTTAGTATTTGCTATTACCTAATATAAACTATTACGAAGTGACTACTTGCTTGGCTCAAATTCTAATGAGAGGCTACAAACATAAATCTATACTAATATTATAAAGAGGTAAAGTTTGTTTGTGTGTATGTAGGGGGTAATCTCTGGCACTACTGAACCGATTGACAAAATAATTTTACTAAAAAAAGCTACACTATCTCTGAGTAACATAGGCTATAATTCATTTCGGTAAAAAAACACTTTTATTTCAATATGTGTAAATTAGTCGGAAAATATTCTTAGGTTACGCCTAGAATGATAAACCAACACTTGCATTTACATTTATTACCATAGCAAGCAATTGAATAAAATAACAGACAATATAGCTGTTTGCTAGAATATTTCCATTAACAGCTGATTTCAAAATTCAAAGCAATTATTTTTGTATTTGTAGCTTTTAGGTTAGGGTTTTAAAGTGAAGAACTGAGCCTTGCTGGTTCTCTTAACCATTATTATAACTGCTTTGATAACAATATAAGAAATAATTTGATTTGAACTTATCATTATTTACCGTTTTAGTTTTGAGATTATATATTATTAATCCTACACCTTTATCATAAATAAAACATATGTTTTTAGAATGTTCCATTTGGGGTTTGACGTCAGCACGCAGGAGTCTTCCCTAATCATAAATATAAAGATACGTAAACATCTATTTTATTCTAAAGGTCTACTACATACTTTTGATTATAGACTGAGTGTTAACTGCAGTAGACCTTAGTATAAATCTTTTACTTTACACAACGAGTAAAAATGAGTACAAATTTCTACTCCCCAAATATAAATTCTTCTAAATTTATAAATATATATAGCTCTCAAAATATATAACAGAAATGTAAACCAGTTACAGGAGATGTCAGCCAGTGCTGCCAACCAATTTATTTTAATGAGCGTTTCCTTTCACAATAAAGCCGAGCACTACAGTCAGACCCGGCTGTGGTTAACGGTGTTTCCTCCCGACATTTATAATACATACGCTGCGGATTACATGTGCCGGAGCAACCTCAGTCTGTTACACTTATCTTGGTTTCTAAATGAACTGAATAGAATAGATATTGCATTACGATCATGCGATATTCTTTCCAATAAGGTTTTATAATTTAGCTATTACAGGATAGTAATAATTGTATTAATTTAAATAACAAAACATGTTAATCATACACTGTTATGGCAATAAAATAGTTTGTATTAAAAATTGCGTTAAATATACTTGTTTTACAAAGAAGTTATCAACCAAATTTGCCATTGAAAAAATATGCTATTGGTAATACGTGTGGTCTGTAATTTTTGTGACAAATCAGTATTTTCACTTCTCAGTAGTATTAAATTTTGATCAATTATAAAAGCAATGAGCCGATTTCTTAAAAAGTGTAAGTGTGTATGTGCTAGTAACAAATGTGTATCAAGTGTCAGTAGTAGTGTAAAAAATAAGTGTCAAGTGTAAGTGGCAAATGTAAGTCTGAAGGGTCAGAGTCCATTTTAAATATAATTTTCAAGTGTCATTGTCATTGTAAAATGTAAATAAACATGTAAGCAAGGTAAATGAAAATGTAAACTTAAGGCCTTATAATTGTGCTTTTTAACACATTCAAAAATAAAGGATGAAAGAACAATGAAATGGATGATGAAATTATAGAAAAATGTTGTTTAGCTGATTCACACTTAATTACACCTAATAAATGGTCTATGCCTTCTGTATTACGTTTATGTAGGCCTATACGTATAGCCGTTTTTGAAGAAATGTCTCACTGTATCGAAAATTTCATACAAGAAAATTATTTACTTAAACTCGTGTTGGGTTGTTTTAATATAAAGCAATGACAACTACTCGTTGGAGAACAACAGAAATGATCGTACATCCCGTAAAACAATCGAGACTGTACACAATTATTTATCACGGGGAAATTATGGTACATCTGGTAACCCTGGTTTCAATGATAACAATATAAAGTGCTTACTTTTAAAAATGTAGATATTAAATAGTTTGATATCTTAAACAAGTAACACTAAAGATGCCGAATCAAAAGGTTTTATACGATGTCTCTAGATAAAATAATTCGAGCATGCATCTGAACTGCTGACGATAGTTGAGCAAATTTAAAAAATTCATTGTATATTTTTAGGGATTCAACCAACTATTTGAGAAATTAATCTACTCTCAAATGCGTCGAGTACGAAATATATTAGTAGAATTTTTCTGCACCTCAGCGTCCAGCCACGGCCCAAGCGTTGCTTCATTCCACTCGCAGCTTTTCGAGTTTGCACCTCTTACCTTGCGGGCTCGTATTAGGGGCTGCTTCACTTCGCTAGCGGAATCGTTTTTCGATGTACTTTTAACGAATTTTACGTTTTGATCTGTTGTGGGGGTTCGGCGGCGGAGGGTCTTTAAGATAGTGTAAAAACAAATTCAAAACATTATTTCATTCTAGTATAAAAACTTTTACTTTCTGTAAAGTATTTTGGCGTCCATGATTGATGCTTATTGACTATTCCTGACCTTAGAGTCACTTCAATAGCTCTTCTTTTCTATGGAAATTCGCCAATAACAGAAGGACACCTAAATATTTCACTTGTACGAATTAACTTCTTCGAAATGTTTTGGAACAGTCCTTATTTTCAGTTCGAGTGAAGCCGGATACGACTGTTAGCCGTAAAGAAATCTGAATGAACGCTTACACGTTAATGCTGTGTAAGTTGATTGTCACACATTTATTACCGTATATATTTAACGCGTGTAATAGGCACACAACGTAATCTGTATTAGGGCTAAATCTTGGTAAGAAGGTTTACTTTTGATTATTCACCCTCCCTTACAAGTGTGCTGAAGGGTGCAGAATACGCTGAGTAAGGTGTGCTTAACACTGCTTACTTGCCTTCTTTATGCCCCAAATGTGAAACCATTTCGGTTTTATATGCAATACAAATGTATATAACTTTCACATATACAGTGTATTTTAGTAACTGTTATGTTTATCTATGTTAAGCTTTGTAATATAATATATAGAAAGCATCTATGTATATTGAGTATCTATGAATGCTGGAGACTCGCAGACATGTACTGGGCTTGTACTTAGCTGGGCTTGTAAGAACAGAAGTATTCCGGTTCTTTTGATTATGTTCAATAAAATAAATTATGTTGTCTTCAAACATTATGTTAGATATAAACATATGCGATTATTAATTTATTCATTAAAATATGTATAACTTCTAAACCGTTTGAAATAAAAATTACTAAAAAAATAATACTTTTATCTTTATTTTGATACATAAATAATAAAAAATTTCAAGTAGGCCTAGAGTTTATAAAATCATATCTGTATTTTGCAACATTTAACTATTTTATAGTATTTAAAACATTTAAATTATTTGATACGTCAAAACGAAAAATCAGTGACACATCATATTTTTATCTCCATGGTATATAAAAATATATTATGTAAATAAAACATTTTAATAAATATGCCTACAGTTTGTGATCCTTATGATAATTGTACACATTTACCGAGTTAAAAATCCTCCTCAGCATAGTAGTGTAGTCATTTTAAATCAAAATTACCCCATTACCTAAAAAAACTCTTATAGGCTAGGGATTTGGTATGTATGTTTTATTTAGCTACTGTAATAAAATGTTCTATAAAATTGACCGTTTAACCATAAAATGCAATATTTGTAAAACAATTTTGACAATTTGTAAAAAAACGAAACACTAATATTAAGGGAAAAATAAAAAAAATTTAACAAACACTTTTATTTTATTTTAAAGATTGGAATTTCCTGACCAATAACATAGCTTTTCTCTTTTCATTTATATTGTATGTGAATTTTTAAATGTTACACTGCTTTTAAATGTTCCTTTAAATGTTCCTTTGCATTTGGCTACCAAGCTGGACTACTATAATAAACACCTGCTGAGATCACTATGGTACAAGCATGGTATTGTGTATGTATGTATGTTACAACAATGCAACTCAATTTACTATTAATTTAAATATTCTATAAGAAAATAACAAAACAGAATATTACAAATAAAAACTAAAAATATATACTGTCCAAAGTTATCGGTGTTATGCTAGATTAACAATATTAAATATCTTTAATGTTTAAAGATTGGTAGAGCAACAAAAAATCTCAATTTCGGGTAGAGGTTAGTGCCGTCTTTTCCAAAAAATAAACAATATAAAATAACATAAAGAAAATTAATCTCGTAAAGAACTGTTAAAAAAATAAAACAATTATTAAGAAAAAAATTAAATAAATGACAATATAAAGATGGTATGTGATATCAAAATGTGTAGAACAAAGTATGTATGCACATAAGTTTATAACATAACACAAAATAATCGTTCACGCACAAAATGTTATTAAATACATAGAAGGAAATTGTCTATAATATAAAAATTGTTCCGATTAAATTCAAAGTTTATAATCTATTACGACTTCATATTCAAATGATAAATTATTTTAAATGAGGTTAGACAAATATGAAAAGATCTCACCAAATTTAATATCTTCTAGTCTCTGACTTGTATTGGACTTGTATTAACTTCAAATATTTATAATTAATCACTTTTTATTTAACAAATATTTTTATAATGATCTTTCAAAGACGATTGGTTTTCTGTGCAATAAAATATTCCACGGATTCAAATGTAATGTTTTCCAGTTTGTAGGTTTTTACAAGGTTAATCCAATTTTATGCCTCATTTGTTGAAGAGAAAACCTATTTTTCTTCACTATTTCTTCTTTCTTCTTAGGATGATTATGAATGTATATGCATGTTAAAAAAATTAAATGTAATGCTATTTAATTATAATTCTTAAATTTTTTATGAAAATACAATGGTGAAAGTACAATAAAAAGTATAATCATTTGGACAAAATAAAGAAAATACATGAATAACTCCACATTACTTTAACGTTCTACCATTTAGGCTTTATACTCGTTGTCTATTTCAACTAATTATTTGTAATTTATAAAAATGCAGCTGATTACTTAGACCGATATTGGGTGGGTTTGTGACGATACGCGAGTTCGGGCCGTGACGAGCACAGATGTTTTCTGTCGATTCAACTGGTTTACATTAAGTTTTTTTGTATTCTCCCAATTTATCATAACTTTATCATATTTAGACTAAAGACATTTTATATATAATAAAACCCATTCTTTTATATCCCGTCTTGGTTTTTCCACTGAGACGTTATTTCTCTCGCATTACCGAATTTATTCCGGTCGTTGTCTATCACCGCTAAGTGTCGTGGATATCAATTCAGAAGTACGAAATCTTGGTTCTTCCTGAAGTGATTAATTTACTGTATTTTGTTTATTAATATTTTGAATTGTTTCAATGTTGCATTTACCTACTTGAAATATATAATAAAAGTCCTCGCAAAAAAACACCTGTGATGTCGCAGTTACCTTGGCAAATTAATATTAAATTTTACAAGAATTTCGAAATTAAATATAAAGAAATAAAAATAATTTAATATCATCTAAATTTAAAACAAAAACAACCACCTTTAAAAATTAAAAATTCACTTAAACAAATTCACTTTACACAACAGTTCACTTAGGCTATTTCTGTCAAAACAAACAAAACAATTGATTGGTTGCTAAATTAAATTGCCAGTAAGATGTGTACAGCTGTACATTACCATTTTGCTCTCCGTAATAGGCAACTATATAAAATATATGTTACCATGGATATGTAGGCCTACCAATATTTCACAAAAATTGTATTGTTAAAATACATTTTTGAATAAATACTATTGACATACTGTATTTACTGTAAAAAGTATTTTCAAGGCTCTAATAACTTTTATTACTACTTTTACGTTCATAAAAAAGATACATTTATTTACTTGTTCGACCTTATATATATTCAAAATAGGCCTACTCAATAAAATAATTATGTTAAACCTTAGGAATAGTTTTTTTAAATTATTTATTATCGTCTCATTTATTCTAAAAAAGTATTTTCAAAGTTCGAAACTCTTTTATTCTTATTTTTAATTTCATTACAAAACAAAATACTAATTGATTTATTTTTCTGGCCAATTATATTCAAAATAGACATGACAAAAGTTTATTTGAATCTCTCAACATTTATTTCCTTATTCTCTGGTCTAATCCGAACAAAATGTTAAATAATAAGTTATGTTTACTGTTTATAGTAAATTATTGGCGAATTTACAAATATACTTCTTCAAACAAGTCATATTTTAATCGGATCTGGTGGAGGAGCCAATATTAAAATAAACAGAGTTCAAAAGATTAATGGATCACCATGTGTGTTAATAAATCTCAATTGCACACATAAACACATTTACCGAGTTAAAAATCCCAGTCAGCATAACTAGTTAGGCTTAGATAAAGTCTGTTGTTTTAAATACGGTAGTATTTAGTTTTAATTATGTATTTCTAATTTTAATCCAATTAATCAGCCTATAATTTATTAAGAGGGCTTCTATTAGTATATTTTATAACAAGATAATATAAACACTAAAACCCCTGTAAGTAATTTTAATTTTACATAAAAGTATAGTTTGATAATATAATATAAGAGCTGTTATTAAGTTGGTAATAAGTGAAACAACTGGTATTTGTTTGTCAAAGTATCATGGTGGGTAACAACGAGTAATCAATGCTCTGGGTTGAATGAAGCCTAAAGCTTTGGTTACCATAGCAACTGATATAAATATCACACGGTTGGATTCTACCTGAATATAGGTTAGGCCTATTTAAAATTTGTTTTAATATATTTAAAAAGTGTTTTTAACTTTATTTTTTTCCAATCTAAAACTTCAGTTTTTCTATTATATACTACCACAGGTTCCACCCTCTGCTCGCTTTGCTCGCCAACAACAATGGTGTCCCATGGCGAAGCTAATGCAAACAGATTATTGTTTACTCTTATATTTCAGGGGAATTACCATTTAGTTTTGACCTATACATAGCTAATATAACACAGAGATAAAAATAGGCACGAGCAACCCCAGTAATTGGAATTACGGCATGCAATGTAATAAACCCCAAAATATTTAAATAATCAATAATCAACATTTCAAACATGTTTTGAATTAAAGAAAAAAATATAATTGTATCATCAGATGTTTGACTTATAATAAACACTTTGTTGAGCTTATCTAAAAACACTGTTTGTTGTAAAGAATAATTTGTTTTGGTTCGATGTAGTCCTAACCTAAAATTATTTTATTTAGCAACAAAATATGTTTGAATTAAACTAAGATACAGTAGACTAAGCATTTTCCGGTGATTTTGTATTGTGTTTGTTTTTATTTCGCTAGCCTAACCTAAAAAAGCTGTTGGCTGTGAAGAATAATAAACTAGTTCTAAATTTGCTAAGTTGGTTGTTATGGAAATTAATATAAACACACATATGTTTCTAAGCTTTTCATCTGATTAGCTGTTTTATTTGTTATAGGGCTGGGGGTGAACCCTCGAATTTTCATTATTTTCACGCTTTAAATAAAGTTATTCCTTTCATAATGTTCGTCTAAGACCCCCTAATTATATACCTTTATATTTCGTATTTGTATCTGTATTACATTGTGAATAGTTAACCAGGAAATGCGTCAGTTAGGGCTGGCGGGAAAAGGTACTGGTTTGCAGCCAATAGCGTTTATTAATGTCTCTGATGACATATCGTACGATATGACGTCACAGATCATACGATATCATGCGATCTCCCACTCTTATACAATTTCATACATCACAGTATTAATCCACTTTGATTCTTTGTCATTCTATTAGTCTGCCAGGACAATGCCTCTTATAGAGAGTAATTCAGGAAGGAACGGAGAATCTTTTAGGAAGTGTCCTACTAGTGAAAATAAAATAAAAAATCTTATAAACATAGGTTTCAAAATGCTTCGTTTTCTAGTAGTACACTATTTTTTTTTTACAAAATACTTAATATCTTTAGATGTAGGAAATACATTGATCTCAAATTTTAGATACATATTTGGTATGACAACTTTTACCATTGTACAAAGAACCAAATCGTTTTTTCATATATTTTCGAAATGACGGCCGTTTAAAATGTGTAATGAAAAATACACATAGAAAACCTTTAACTTTACAAACAAACAAAAATTCAAGGACAAAATATTACTCTTTTTAAAATACAGACGTAACGGTTTTTATTATTTCTACAATTTAAAATACAACCGAAAATATAGATTAATTTTATTATACGAGCTAATAATATCAACATTACCATGTGAGCTATTATATTAAGTGCATCCTTGGGTGAGAGAAAATCTCAAATTCGACTCAGTAAATCAAAATCGATTAGTTACCGTTTAATTTAATAGCAATGCAAGTGTATTAAAACTCATTCTACAACATGATTGCACAAACCATTATGATACCAAAACTAATACCAACAAAGCGAATCATTTTATAAAGCTTTTGAACTAAGTTAAAAGAGTTAATTATGAAAAGTGTTCCATGGACAGTTCTGAGATAGTAATGCCATTACAAGATGCTGACTGAACATGGACAGCTAATGCTGACTTTTTTAAAAGGAAGAAAGGTTAATATAACGGAGTATATTCAATTTAACTGCAAAAGTGAAACGTTCTAGCTTAATGCTTTTTGTAATACTTGGACTTTACACCTTAAATAGAAATATACTAAAACATATGATATATTTATATACTATTACCTACCTCAGAAATTATATTTACAACTGTTTTGCCTATCTGTCATCATCAGAATAATTAAAACACTTATTGAAACATATTTGTAAAATACATTTAGCCAATAAATTAAACGTACTTTTGAAACTCTTAACTTCAACTCCTATAAACGCAAGTGTATGTCATTACATCCGTGAGTAACAATAATATAACAGCTGATTTCATCAATCATCTGTAATATTTAAACAAAACATAGCGTAGATTATATTTTGGAGTTATGTTTAAGCTTACAACTTCAATCAATAATAATATAATATCTTGTGAAGTTGAATTTTGTAAGTATGAGTTATAGATCTAATGTGTGCTATACTACTTTATAAGATTTGCTTTTAGGCTTTAAACTGTATATAAATACAACCTTGTATATCATCAATATACTCGTGCATTCAAATTTAAAGAAGAGGTACCTATTCGTTTAGCTTCGTAAACATTCGTACATATTCGTATAACATATAAACTTATTCGATTATTAATTTCTTCGCTATAATATTAATAACTTCTAAATCATTAAATTGCATCTATCAATATGAAATAAAAAGAAATTAAATGATAATATTTTTATCTTTCTTTCCGTTTATAAATAAAAGATTTTAATTAATAAATAGGCCTACAGTTTTATACTTCTCATAGTTGTACACATTTACCGAGTTAAAAATCCCCTAGATGACATAGGCCAATGGCATAGTTTAGCAGGCCTAGATAAAGTCTGTTGTTTTTAAATAGTATTTTTGTTTTAAATGATGTATTTGTGTTGCGAATCTAATTAAATTGCCTATGGTTTTCAATGGGGCTTAATAGAGTAATATATTGTGAAGTTGATTTTTTAACTTTATTTAGAGAACTAATGTAGGCTATAATAATTTACATGATTTGCTCTAATTTTATAAAATAAATTAACATAAGTGCAACCATTTATCATCAATATATTCATTTATACTAATATAAAGAACTAGCTGCCCGTTCCGACTTTGCACGGGGTAGACAAATTAAAATTAAATGTATATTAACATAAAAGTATATTATATCATTAAATATATACACTAGATTTATTTCTTATGGGATTTTTAGTAACTTTGACCCCCAAACCACCCCTAAAACTTCGAATTTTTGAAAACCTTTCTTAGCGAGTACCTATTGCTATTATAGAGGAAGCCATATATCAAATTTAATTCCAATCTATTCGGTGATATTTTTAGTAACTTTGACCAGCCCCAACCCCCTAAAAGTTTGATATTTTAAAAAACCTTTCTTAGCGAGCACCTAGGGTTCTAGAGGAAACTACTTACCAAATTGCTTTCCAATCAGTTCGGTGGTTTTTTTTAGGAACTTTGACCTCCAAACCCCCTAAAATTTCGAATTTTTTAAAACCTTTCTTAGCGAGCACCTAGAGTCCTAGAGGAAGCTACATACCAAATTTCATTGCAATCCCTTCAGTAGTTTTTGAGAAATCGTGATGAGTCACTAAGTGGTATTTGGCTTTTATATATATAGATATACTCATTCTTTTATTCGGAAATATTCGTAAAACAAATAAACGTATTAGATTATTAATTTCTTCATTATAATGTTAATAACTTCTAAATCATTTGACACATCAATATAAAATAATTATCAAGATAATATTTTCATCTTTATTTTGATATATATAATAATAAAAAATATTAAAAAAATGACAATCAGGCAAACAGTTTTGTAAAATCACATCTACATGATAAAATCATATTCATTTATATCACCATATCCCACAATACATAGGAACTAAGTGACAAAACTACAAATTTGTCACACATGAAAAATGAAGTTGGTACCGGTAACAAATGTAAATTCAACTGTTTTATGGTTTTGAAAAAATTAACAAAAAACGATTTGTAGATTTTAAAAAGTTACCTGTTTCTGTAAACAATGTTATGTTAGTGTTAAGAGCGTTTTCATTGGTTCAAAACATTTGCATACAAAAATATCTTCCGCCCAGATAGGGTGTTTCTAAAACTTTATAACCCTCTAACTTTTAAACGGTTAGTCGTAAAAAAAATTTTAAAAAACACAAACAGAACCAAAAAGTTTAAAAATAACTTTAAACCTAAAAATAATTATAAAATACAGGGTTTTCCATAAGAAGTTTGAAACTCGACGGCCTTATGGAAAATGGCGGCCATATAAAAATATTTGAACTACATATTTTTAAATTTCTCAAAAAACAAGGAAAGGTTCCCCATTTAAAGTTTGCTGTCAGATTTATAGTTTACAAGATACCAATGGTGGCTAATTTAAAAAACACACTACAATAATAATAATAACTCTATTATTATCCTTATAATTGTAAACATTTACCGAGATAAAAATACCATTATTTTTTACCTCCTAGCCACGATAAACAAGTCAATATTTCTGTTTTATATATTTCCCTCTACTATAGGCATTGACTTTACTATAGGAAGAACTAGTTTTTCCTGGAGTAGGGTTTTTCCGGCAACAATAAATATTTACAAATTGAATACTAGGTATAATACATATTATTATCTTAGTTTAACGGCGATGGATATGCAATATAGGTACTTAATGTTTTGGAGTTGCGTACCCGAGAGATGGCAGGCGATGCTGTAGTTTTTCAAACTGGACAGTTAGACCTAGAAAGAATTAAGATGGGATAATTAATAGTGATAGAAGTCCCAATTATTATGATATAGTAAGCCTTTTTCGTTGTTTGTGTTTGCTATTACCTAACTTTAAAAACTCTTGCTTGTAAAGAATAGTTACCTGATTATAAATTTTCCAAGTTGGTTGTTATTGTAATAATACCTGTAAATGCTTTCAAGAAACGTGTTTTGGTTCAGTATAGGCCTAACCTAAAATTGTTATCCAAACCAGCTGTTTTATTTGTAATTTATATCAACAGATGTTTGAATTATAATACTGTAAGTCATTTTCGTTTGTGTTTGTTTTTATTTGCTATTATTTTATTTTAATATTAACTAAAAAAACTGTTGGTTGTGAAAATAATTAATTAACTAATATAAATTTCCCAAATTGGTTGATTTGGTTTTGAATGTAAATGTATTCAAAAAACTTATGTCGGTTCAGTATGGGCCACACCTAGAACTGCGTTGCTAAGCTTTAAATTGGAATCAGCTGTTTTGTCTGTTATAGGGCTGATAGTGAACCCCATATTTAATAATTTACAATCTTTAAAACCAATATTTTGCAATATTTTAGTGCACTTCTACGTAGTGGTTTGAAGGTACCATGAACGTTTGAAGTCTCTAGATATCATCAAATTTTGGCTCTACGTTGATTATGAATCAGGCAGTCAGTCAGGAATTCTTCTTTTATATTTAAAGATGTACAAACTCATTTAAAATGGTGTCAAACAATACCTATTCCTTCCTTTGTTGTAGTTTTCTGTTTGCTCGTCAATTTTAATGCACCTTATATTCCAAAACGTCCTTGACCTGTATCACAAGAAAGGATTTCTTTTCATTTCGAGACAAAATGAGGAGTGGTTACATACCTCCAACCCTCAACAGGTATAGTTTCATCCCTTTACGTTGACACGACAATGAAACATTTCCTTAACACTCCTTTACCGTGAAGAAATATCATCTGCAAGAAACTTTATTCGTTCTTGGATAATTTATGAATTAAATCTAATAGTTTTATTAAATTATTTTTAAGATACCTATTAACACTTTAAACTTATATAACATATTATAAGCCTTTTTTTTGTCGATAAAAAACTAAAATATTATGTCTCTAAATTTGTTGTAAATTTAGCGGTTTTCAAGATATTCTAAGTTGAAAGTTCTTAACAGCCGCCATTTTTAAAATTATAAACATATATTATTTGTATTGTATAGCGTAACATACAAAATGCTTATACCAAACTTGAACTCAATATCTTATCTATGTCTGGAGTTACAGTGAATCTTTATAAAACAACAAAATAGTGGATTGCGATTAAACGAAGCCGAATTCAAAAAAAAAAATTACATTTTTCCATTTTTGTATGGGCTACTATCATGTATTTCCCGTTAAGGTTTTTGTGTCACCTTGTATATAGATTTTGCATGATGATGTTTATAGATTGTCTCTTTAGTTGATCGTAGTTTCTGCAAATATTTCATCATCAAACCAAATAATGACCCCCCCCCCCCCCCCCCCCCCCCCCCCCCCCCCCCC
>JAGFPH010000343.1:443629-463505 GCA_018207615.1 Philaenus spumarius
CTGTAACCTAAATGTCTACAAGAACTGTAACGGAGGAAGCTGCTCGTCGTATTTATAACTATATATATACCTGCTTGGACATTCAGGTCACGTGACCAGCCAAGATATTACTCCAGTAATCTGCCTTCATACATTTAATATAGCTCAGGGAGGGTTCTATGAGAATTTACAATATATAGTTTATATTGCAGAAAGGTAAAATATTATCTAATGCAATATACAGGGTTTATATAAAGTATTAATAATGCTTTTTCAGAAAGAAAAAACACATATTTTATTCCCACAAATCTTCAAGTGTTTTACTGATTAATATCTGGTACCAGCGGCTTCAATTGCAAATGTGATTGGATAAATACAAGGAATATCTTGCAAATATTGCGCCTTACCATTCCACGCAATTAAAAAAAAATATTTAAGATCCGAGTTCCATTGCACAACTCCGATCAATGTATGCCTTTTAGGACTAAGTAAACTATTAGCTATGCTCAAATAATAAACGTTAAGAATCCCGTTTTGTGCCACTTTGTTAATCATAACTCCCGAACGAACATACAAATTACAAATCAGGTTTCGAGGTGTATTCACCATCTGTTAGTACGTTTCACAATATTTCTATACTGTTTTGATATATATTTAACGGTTAAACCAGCTTATACATGAATAAAACACAGATGATTGCGTCAAAGTGTTTATCTTTTGATCCAAACATTGTTTTATGTAAAACTAGGGGCTATGCACCTGCTCGGTCCGCTCGCCAACCCACGTGGTGACATATGGTGAGGCCAATGCAATCTACAAAATCCCTAACTTTGTTCATAGTTTATACACTTTTTTTAATTTTTTAATAGGAATTTTACGGAAATAATGATTGATTAGGACAGAGGAACTTGGATCCAAGTTGGGTGGTGTTGTAGCTGTGACATGTACATAGTGTAAGACGTATATCACAATATGCACGTAATATATCCAACATTTGTACACAAAATCACTAATTTTGTTCATAATTTTTTCATTTTTAATTTTTTAAGAAGAATTTTAAATATTTTCGGAATAAAAAGTTGCATAAAATATTCTCTGAAAATTTCTCTACGTGTTAATGAAAATTTCGTAAAAATTGGTTCAGCCATTCCTGAGATTAGCCTGGGCAATAAACAGACAGAGACACTAAAAAAATTTATAAATGTGTGTTTAGGTTTCGGTAACGTGTAAATAACCATTTGAGCTTTGGAAAATGTTTATATTTTTAAACCACAGACAGACACTTTAATTTTATTTATATGTACAGGTTTTGAAACTATACCAAGTTTTCTTCTCCTCTTTGGTTTTGTCAATTTCTGTGTAAAACTTAGGCAGGTACATTTTGACATGGGTTTGACAGGGGACGGTGATGACATTTTTTAGCTGGTAAGTGAAAATACCAAATACCAAAACTGAACATAATTTTATGCTATAGGCCTACTTATATATTGATAATTCTAAAGATGAATTATCTAAAGTTCTAATTCTATCTAAGATGTTACAATTCAAATATTTCCCTAACTCTGTAAATAAAATAAGAACGAAATTAAAAATACGTATTGGAGCGAGAGAGATAGAAGTCAAATTGGAATGTCATACATTTAGTTAATCCGTCATCCACGCCCGACACCTAGCGACAATTATGCGCAACACTAAATACTACAACGAAAAGGTACAATCAAATCACGACTTTCAACTCGAATTCATTAAAATAAAATTACAAAACGAATCTGTAGACCTACATTTCCTACATCAAAAATATTCAAAACTAAATTCTGCATCCAGGAAAGCTAGAATAACAACATAAAACCAAGTCAATCGACAAAGATTTACGTTAAAATGCAAGGAGAAACTAGGCCTATCTAATTACAAATCGAAGAGAAGTTGGCAGAACAAATCCGATTACAAGAAAAATACATTCTTATTAGAAAATTAAACCAGGCCTATGAAAAGAACCAATTTTTTACATCTCAAATGTATTTGGTCTAAATCTAAAATAAACGCCAAAAAGCTATTATAAAATATAAAACCGAAGCCCCGACCGACAAAATTTAATCGTAGGCGGATATTTCATTTATTTAAGCTCCTCCCACGAAACCCTGTGATTGGTCCACGTAATTCTTGCCACCAAATGAAAATAATACAAAGAATAAGATATACATTCTAGAAATTAGATAGCAAAATTATTGTAATAAGGAGTTATTTAAGTGTTTTCTATAATTTAACTGTTTAAAATCATATAAATTCATTGTAAAACATTGTTATGTATCAAAACAAATCCACACAATTAAATAAAGACACAATTAAAATAAATCACACTTCACGACTCCCAAACACCTATTACATTAACAAACCCAAATCCCAGAAGATATGAAGATTCATCAGGCGTTATTATCCATTTCCTGGAAAGGTAGAGAAGCCCCAAAAGAAGGACATTGTTAAGTTGGCCACTGATTAGTGCAGTTGATACAATTTTGGCTGTTGAAATTTAAAGAAAAGAATCGGTATTTGAATAAATATGAAGCTTATGAAGTTCAGTGTTTTTCCTTTATAACAATTACTATCAAATTCTAATCTACAAGAACAAACAACCAATTGGGTGAGAACTTTCCAATTAACTAGGCCTAGTCTATTTTAAGATCCAACCACCAAACCAGTTACCTTAGAGGGATCACTTATCTGTTTAAACTAGACTGTGAATAATAATATATATATATGTTATGCATATAGATTTACCAAGAACCTTTGAACTTTAAATTATCGTAAATTCAGTGATCCATTATAATACTAAATCCATTAACCAAATAACCTTTTTGACGATTCCATATAATCTTGCTCTCATTAATTTTGTACATATGTTAGTTGTGTTATTTATAATCAAATTTGTTTTCTTTTTAAATACTTTGGGAAAAATACGGCACCAACCTACCGAGTTAAGATCTTGTGTTTTAAAAATTTTATTGAACAACAATTAATAAATTGTTTATCATTAAACTTAGTATTCATAATCTAAATAATATTGTTCTCTGAAAAGAAATATCATTTTATGTATTACCTGTAATAATACAGAAGTAAAAGATTGTTTTATAATTGTAACCCTTGTCGACCATCTTATTTTAATATAGATTTAATTGTAAAGTAAAGTTATTCTGGGTTGTAGTAAAGAACACATAAAATACATGGCCTACATGTACATACGGTAGTGTAAAATAAGTTGTGATAGTCCTCGATGCAATTTAAATGGATTGCCTAAGATGGCACTTAACAGAATTGTTAGAATAATTTACTAGGTCTGTATAAAGATCTATAATATATATTTACTCATATTACTTCATATTCTATATTTCATGAAATAACTAGTTACCACACCTATTACATAAATATATGTTTACAATCTGACAATATACTGTGACTAAAGACTGTAAGTAAATACTTTTGTTACAGAATTGAATATAACTATAATTTACTTTTTGAACGAGGTTTTATTAAATTACATAATTTTCGTCTTAAATTAAAATTTTTTGAGGAATTAGACATAACGTGAAGCAGGTAGAAAGCCAGGGACAATCGTAAAGTTTACAAAGGGTCCAGACTCTTTGTACGAATTTACGAAATATTTTTGTGGTCAACCCTTCTTTGGTTGACTGTTTGTTATACAATCGTTTGTGATATCGATCATGGTGGTTCGGTTATTGTGATATTGTTGTTGGACACGTCACTTCAAATCTCTCCTAAGGTATAAATATCTTTTGTTGTTAAAGAAATCTGTATGCCGTATTCAATTTGCTTCCTACTTCGGTAAAGAATCTTTTTGATCGATTCAAAAAGCATAGAGTTTGAAGTGACCAACGAATAATGAAACTTTACCTTTTTTTATTTTGGTAGAGACTTTGTAGTTTCTAGTAGAGAAAATGTATTTAAATACAAATAAATCATAATATTTACTTAATGAATCAAAATGTATGTTAGAAGACAATTCTTTAAAAGTTAAGTTTTAGAACGTTTAATAAATATTTTAAATACAGGTTTACGAAACCATTTAATTAGTTGACGCATTTAGTTTGCTGTTTTTACATAGCACGCAACAAAGTCAGTAATTAATATTATTACTAGTGCCTTACTAAATCGATATTATACTAGTAAATTTCCGTGAAAAATCACAGGCAGATTAATTAGATACACATAAGAAATACTTCACTTATACAAAATACTATTTAAAAACAACAAACTTTCTGTAGACCTACTTAACTTACTATAATAAGGGGAATTTTAACTCCCATTTACAATAAAATTATAAGGATTAGTTATATTTTTTTATAAAAAAAGTTTAAAAAATATATTGTTAAAACATTGTAACTAGTAGTTCTGCGAACAGTAGACCTAGCTCGTTGAAATAACAAATGTGGTTTTGAGCTTAGGTTAAAAATAGTGTGTCAGTGAAACATTATTTTGCAATTCCCGCGATTCCGGGGTTTCTAGTTCTCGTTTTTTTCTTTTCTTGAGCTTTAACTGCTAAAGATTTTCTTTTAGAAGGCATTGTGTTTTATGTAGGTTAATAATGCTTAAGGTAGCTACAAATATTACGTTATTAAGGGAAAACATAGAACTAAATATTTACTTACTTAAATAACTAAAACTTAACAATGTATTTACAGTTCCATATCATATTCCAATATTAGAAATAATGAAAACAAACGATTTTAAAGCGTCGTGATAGTGATCTCAACTCATGTACCAACACCAACACTTCCCACGCTGTCCAAAGGCAATTTATTATGTCCTTTATTGCCGCCAGGTTTTTTGTTTCTTCTCATTTTGTAATTCAAGTAAAGCTAAATCAAATACTTTTATAAAATAATAATTTACAAGTATACAGTTAAATTCTTTGATTTATTCTCTACCCTTTCTTATAACAATATGTCAATTTTGGGCAAAGTATATATTCCTAAATTATTATTAAAACATGATTAGTTTTGATAGCAGTCTTGTAGTAGGAACATAAAAAATGGTGTTTTTAAAACAAGAAATTTGAAATTGATAAATACTTTTGTACACTTCTATTTAGAACTAAATTACATAACTTTTTACATTTATGAAAAAAATACAAAAAATGTTTACTACTTTTTATGTAAGCCTAAAGTTAAACTATTTCCTTTCGTTTCTGAACATGCTTGTTTCTTGAGCTAATACTCTGTTAATTTTACTTGAATAATTTTTTTACTGGCATATATGAATTCTATGAACCTTTATGTACAAAAAAGCTATGGAACACTTTTAAATTGGTTTAGAATAAACGTATAAAAACATAGTTAAAATACAAAAACTTGGACGATTTTAAACAAATTTGAAGTTTACGGCCATTTTGTGAGCTTACCGTTAGAGATACAAAAAAAAAATCAAGAATACAATTTTGTTGAAAATTTAATTTTTCAAGGGAAAAATATAATTACTTTTTAAATTCGACTTACAGTGAAGCCACAAACTGGCTTTGGAAAAAAGCTTACACTGAGAGAAACAGTTCGGCCGCCATTTTTATTTTATTAAGGGGTTAAAAATGAAAAATGGAAAAAACCGTATAAATACATGGCTTGGCCTAGGAATAAGGAACGTTCATACAAAAAATCATCAAAATCGGTAAAGGTGTTTATCCGTAATCGTGAGACAGACACACAGACGAAATGCCAGTGTAATATTGTACAGTGTAATACGGGCCTTATATTAGTTTACTATCAGGTACCAGCTGCTTCTCTCACAGATGTGATTAAATGAAAGACTAATAGGTAAATACTTGAGCATAACCATTACATGCAATTAAAAAACACGATATCAGAACAGAGTTTTATGGGTCATAGTGAGTTTCGTATAAATCTTTCCGTGTTTCACTTTTATTCCTAATTAAATTATTAGCTATGCACCAACAAGCGACAAAAATACCGTTTCCCGCCAGTTTTTTGCTCATAAATCCCAAACAAACATAAAAATTACAAATCAAGTTTAGAGTTCTATTTCATATCTATGAGTACGTTTTACATAATATAATATATTAGATACGAAACATAATTTACCCCTCTGATGCAAATAATCTAAATGCCATTTTTGTTGTTTTCTATAACCAAATCGAGCATAATGTATGCCAAGTTTAAGGTATCCAGCTCCATAGCAAGTGTACGAATTCATATTTATTTTCAAGTGTAGTTTTCCCTTTCACCACTCACACTCAAGTAATCGAAAAGCAAATGGGTTTTCTTTCTTGTATACCACATAAGAATAATACATACCAAATTTCATCTACATAGCTTGTAGAAAATTAGAGGAATTTATACTTATGTTATTGTGGTAGTTACCCCATTTTAACCCTACAGATGGTTATTCGATGTTTTTACGTTTTTTTAGGAAACATTTGTGAAATTAATGTATCAAATTTCAGATCTCTTGGTTGAAGAGGAAATAAAGAATATTTATTGTCTTAGGGATTGGTATTTCTGTTTTCACGTAAATAACCAAAATGCGAGGGATATAAATTAGTTATTGGTTGAAAGGTAGTTTCCCCATTTCCATTTAAACAAAAGTCATTCAAATGTAAATAGTTTTTCGGTCTTTTATAAAACTTAATTTCAGCTCTATAGCTTACAGGAAGTTATTGAAATTTACATGTATTGTATAATAATAGGTTACCTCATTTTAACCTAAATGGTTGTGACCAAAATTAGTGGGCATACTTTTTCTTAGGTACTTATGGACAAAACAACTATCGCTATTTAGCTTAAATTGGAGTAAAATACTTAATATTTTTTGTTTTAGGGATTGGTTAATACCACTGTTATTACCTTAAACACAAACAATACAAATCGAGGACTATAATTTTGTTCATTTACCACATAATGAAAAATTTCCGCTATCTATTCTCTTGTGAATTCAATGTGTATTTCTTTAGGTTAGCTACGCTATTATCACTCTTTAAAAATAAGCAATCGAAATCATTTTTACGGCTTAACAATCCCGGCATTAATAAGGATAAACTGTAAAATTTTCAGTGAAATGTGTAAAGTAGTTTTTGAGCCTTTATAGAATAAACAAAAAAACATTTTATATAAATATTTTATGAGAGATTTCCCTAATACTGATTTCTGAATGGTTAACTAAATAAACATAAAATACTAAAATTTTACAAAGTAGAACACTTTTTAAAAACTCAACCAGACCTCACAGTATTTTCAACTTTTTTTAAGCGAATTTTAAATAGGAAAGATGAGATATTGCATTGAGTCTTATGGTGAGACCTGAGGTCGGGGGTAGTCAATGAGCACGGTTTTAGTTGTCATTAAAAATTGCATACATTGTGCGCTCTAACAGACGCATTTCAAGTCCGATTTGGTACACATGTTGGTAGTACAAGTGGCTCAGACGAGCTTGTTATCCAAAATAATTTTTTTAAATCACTTTTTTTGCCCGAGTGTAAAATCTTTTCAGATTTTTCGTATTAGAACTAAGCTCTTTTGGGGTTTTTCTTATAAAATTGAATATATGAGATTAGCATAAAAAGCGAGTTTGTCCACTTCCAGCGAAGCGAAGCAGTCTATATTTCGAGGGCGCAAAGGCAAGGTACAAACTCGCAAATCGAGTGTTTCCGCTGCGAGCGGAACGAAGCAGCGCGTGAGCCGGGGCAGGTGGTTGAGGAGAAATCAAATTCTACTAATATATTTATTACGCGCAGGCCTTCATGAGTACCAATTTCCCAAATAGTTGAAACCCAAATACATATGAACACAATTTTTTAAATTCGCTCAACTCACGTCAGCGGTTTAGCTGCGTGATCAAATTATTTTTTTAAGTAATGCAATGACATTAAATAATCTGGTTTTTCTCAACCACTTTTCCGAGAAGGCACTGTTGACAACAAATCAACAACTCAATGTTTTCCATTTGTACATCAATCTTAAGACATTCATTCAAACAACCTTGACCCGTTTACAAAACGAGATTTCATTCCGTTTCAAAGACACTGTGTGAGGGGTGGTTACATGCTTTCATCCCCCAACAGGTAAGACCTACATCCCTTTATGTTTCCACAACAAAGAAACTTGTCTTTGCCATTCTTTTATCGCAAAGAAAATGTCATCAGAAAATACTTTTACTGGAAGGATGTTTCCTTATACGGATCCAGATAAAAGTTTTAAAGCCAGCTTATGTCTAGAATAGACCGTGATGAGGAGAGAAAAACACTATAGCACAGTCTACTGCGCACGCGTCGGTTTATA
Organism: Philaenus spumarius; assembly: GCA_018207615.1. Lineage (NCBI taxonomy): Eukaryota > Metazoa > Arthropoda > Insecta > Hemiptera > Aphrophoridae > Philaenus > Philaenus spumarius. The sequence continues at coordinate 451,906 of JAGFPH010000343.1, forward strand.
TCGCTAGGGATCTGTTATTCCGTTCTCAGTACGTAGGACACTGTAGGACGTAGAACGTGCGACGAGAAAATAACAGCTGTTATTTAATCGAGTGTTATTGTTATTTATAGTGCGTTGTGTACGGATAGTGTTTGTAGATAATAGTCCGAGTGGGAAATATGTGAAGTGACACGGAAATGGAATAACAAACAAGCAGCGGTGAGTCGCCAGCACAAATCAATACGGGAATATACCGTCTCTGAATGAAAATAAATGTTTGGTGGTTTTCTCTTACGCTGGTTTTTCTCTAATATATTTGTCGTTTCGGGTTCGAAGATTTCTGATCTAATTTTATTATCGTTTCATGTCTGTATGTCTAATTTTAAATGTAGTTTCGAAAAATTTTCAAGCATGTTTTTTTTACTTTTACCTATGTCTTTTAATGTTTTAGGGATATTGAAACGCTTTGGTTTCGTCGAAATTAAGGACGAGTGAAAGTCGTTAATTATCAAAATCTTGTAGCAAAATTGTGTGCTTGTTATAATTTCTATACACGGTATCTCGCCACCATTCTACCAAACTTTACCGTGTTATTCATCAGGAAAAAACTAGTAAATAATACAATATAACTTGATGTCCTGTCTTTATTATGTCTAAGTGCGTTTATTTGAAAACAATTTATTATCTCATGAACGGTTTTAAATAAATTCGTGAAAGTCATCATGAAAGTTATCCACTTTGGTCTACATAAGTTTGTAGAATATTATGTTGCTCCAGTAATCTGTTTCAAGGTGGCGGTGGTTCAAACTTTTCCAAGTTAAATATCTAATAAACTAAAGAGTTTACGAAAAAAAATTTAAGTTCCCATAAATGTAGAAGAGTTTTAAAAAAATCTCCTTAAGTTTCAAAAAATATAGGCAATTTTAATAAAAATCCAACGATGTACTATTGTTTATCATTCAGTTAATGTTAACTGATGAAATGCAATAATTCTGAATGAAAGTAGTTTCCATGATGACATCCCGCGAATCACAAAAAACTACTTTGAGCCAGAATTATTGTATTTTCTCAGTTACCCTTGACTCAATGATAAAAAGTGTTACACCGTTGGATTTGTCTTTAAATTGTCTACATTTTGTGTACCTTAACATTGTTTCATAAACTCTACTTGAGATATTTAAATTGGAAAAGTTTTAACCGCTGACATCTTGAAACGGCTAACTCCAGCAAAATAAAATTTGCAGATTTATGTAAACTAATATGACGAACATTCATGCAGAGGTATTTTATGAATTTAACTAAAACTGTTTATGGGATAATATATACTTTTTTGCATACAGACAACTTCTAAACTAAGCAAGAAAGGACGCATGTTATATTGTATTATTTGCTAGTTTTTACCTGCTGAACAACATCATAAAATTTGGATACATGGTGAAATATCTGAAGGGAAACATTTTGGAAGATTGCAAAAAACAAAGTACCTATTTAGGTACTTTAATGTTATACAAGATGATTTCTTCGTATTTTTGGGACTATGAATAGTAGAGAAATTTGAACAGAAACAGACTTTTGCCTGTTTGTCCGTGCGTTTTTGCACACTAATCTCCACAACGGCTGAACGGATTCTAATGCGGTATTCATTAATGTATTGAGATAAGCTTGGGCTAATATTTAGTGTTTGTTACATCTAAATCAGTTTAGAAAAAATACAAATTAATTTCCAATTTTAAAGTGCATCTCTAGCACGTAATGTCGTAACTAACGGCACTGTGTATGCAACACCCAAACTGACAGTTTTTATCAACATTGCATAAACGCGCCTGGAAGTCATCGGGACACAATTGTAGAATAACATCGGTGGATGTACAAAACCTCCGTTACAAGGTTGATCAGGAATTCAAGAAACGTGACATTGTAGTATTTCGTACTCACGATGATAGATTACAACGCAATTTTCAAACACACTGGGCTTATCTTAAATTCAAATGTCCTTAAATTTACTGCCAAGGTGAAGACGGCATGATTTGAATAATACATGTTTGAGTGTATAAAATCGCATGCACAGCTGGTAAAAGGGGAAGTCATTGTTGGTCACATTTTCGGTATTGTCTTTTAAACTATAAGCAGATGTTTAGTGTAAGGTTAGCACAACTTCATAGAGATGATAGGTAATCAAAATAGGTCCACAAAAGCATCGTTTTTCAGATATCCGCCATTTTGAGTTTTTTACAAAGTAATTTATATCTAGAGAAATGTTTGACCGATTGAATTCAAACTTGGCATGACATTTAATCTAACAATAATCTATTTTAAGAAAATAAACATTTAAAGTGTTTCAAAATAGCAGCTATTTTAAAATTTCAAACCTGAATTACCCCAAAACTGCACATTTTTCAAAAAAATACAAGATACATTTGTTTTATAGTCCTTTTAATTCCCTATCAAATGGTGTAACTTTTAAAATAATCGGATGAAGGAATTATCCGATTAACTTAAGTTGTGTGTAATAATTGGTTTGTTCAACCCGGAATCCTATACCAACACAGTAAACACAACAATATTGTAAGTACGTATGCTGTTATTATCTTTAACTTAATACTATACTTCATCCGATTTTTTTACTGTTCTGTTACACCATCCGATATCAAATCAAAAGGGCTACATAAAAGGTTTATTTAAATTTGTTACTAAAATGTATGGTTTTTGAGTATTTTAGGTTTTAAATTTACAAACAGCCACCATTTTTGTTCGCGTGATTGGATATAAAATCTATTCCTAAAATGTGTTTTATAAGCTCTCATTGTGGGCTCTTCATGCTAACTCAATCGTCAAACATTTTTCTAGATATCAATTGTTAAAAAAAATTTATTGTGGATATCTGGAAAATGACACTTTTCCAGACCTATGTTTATATGTGCAATTTAGCTTTTTTATGTATCCTATCATCTCCTAAAGTTGGTAGGACAACATGATTTAGATATTGATTGCTTTATTTGTATTGTTCTTACATTGCAAAATTACAAAATTTAAAAATAAAAAACTATAATAATCATTTTTACGAAATAAAAAAAAGAAAAAGCAACCCGTTCACAAAATACGACATAATTAATAAATGAAAGCCCGAGGTAGAAGTAATTGAGTGTGGTGGTTTTAATACATATATTTTACATGAAGTAAAATTCAAAGAATAAGTTGAGTGTGCTGTAAATCATGTTACAAGCTCTCAGTATACTTGCAAGAATGCAACGCTCGTGTGAATATAACACTAAAAGTATATGAAGCTGACTTTCACCAATTTTGATGAAAAGCGAGCTTGTTAAAATAACGGCTAAACATTTACTTACAGTTAGGATATTGAAATTCAAAATGTACATATTTTTGTCTGACTAAAATGGCACGTAACAGATTGCGGAATTTATGTCTATTTGGACATGTTTAAGTACTTTCTAGCCTACTATTACAATTTTTAGTTGCTAGATATGCAAAATATTTTACAACCAATTTTATTTAAAAATAATAATAACACTACACTAATTCGCACACACTTACGATTAGTGATCAAACGCGTTTCAATCACAAAGTGGTCATCCTTAGTGATACATGAGCTACAACTAAAAACGTTATAAGTGTTTAGTTGTAGCTCATGTATCACTGAGGATGACGACTTTGTCGTTGAAACGCGTTTGATCATTAAACGTAAGTGTGTGTGTGAATTAGTGTATTGCTATTATTATTTTAAAATAATTCCTTCTTACTCGTCAAGCTCAAATTTTACTAAGCAATTTTACGTTTGGTTGAGATAGGACAACGTTCGATCTAATGGATATTGGTGGGTTATATTTTATGAATTTTTGTGCTACGTATTTGAACGTCTACATTTTATAGATTATTGAATTAAATAGGATTTAATTCAAATTTGGATTTAAATTTGGTTTTGATAGGACAACGTTCGATCTAATGGATATTGGTGCTATATATTTTATGGATTTTCGTGCTTTATATTTGATGGATTTTGTGGTATATTTCAAGGATAATTGTATTAAATTCCACTCTGTTTCGTGCTATATTTGATGGATTTTCATGATATATATTCGATAGATTTTCGTGATATATTTTATTGATTATCGTATTAAGTTCTATGTATTTGTTATACTATATTTTATGAATTTTCTTGCTATATTTGATGGATATCGTTTTAAGTTCTATAAATTTTCAAGTTGTAATTGATTGATTTTCTTGCTATATTTATTTTATGGAATTTCGTAATAAATATTTGGTAGATGTTCATGCTATATTTTAAGGATTATCGTATTAAATTCTAAAAACTTTCGTACTATAGTACATCAATTTTCTTGCAAAATTTAAGGATTCTATTTATATTTATCGATTTTAGTGCTACATTTTATAGATTACAATAAATTCTACTAATTTTCCAGCTATATTTTATGGATTTTCTGGCTATACTTTATGAATTTGTGTGCTAAATTTACGGACTTTCGTACTAATTCTATAAACTTTTATAGTATATTTATAGATTTCCATGCTATATTTTACGTATTATTGTACTAAATTCTATGAATTTTCGTGTTATATTTTATGCTATAAACGTCGAAATTTATAACTACTACCCACAGCGTTAAATCGAGAGACATTATTCTACTTTACTTAAAATATTTATTTATGTTGGCTTTGGATATCTCTGTAAGTATAAAACGCAAGGGCCCTTTGTCCGCAAACCACTGATCCGATTTGCATGCTGTTGTAATATTTCGCTTGTCCCAGAAGGTTTACATAAAAAAAAACTGAAATGAACACCAGGTAGCGCTAGGGTTTGTATTTCCGGTTAGTTAAGTGAGAACAACGGCGAGTGTAATTCAGTGCGAGTAAGGGAAGCGTGAAATAAACCTTGCTTCAACAAAAGTGTGTTTTAATTCCGAGCCGAGAGTGAGTGAAATAAACTCAAGGGGTTAGGTAAATATAGGACGCTTGCATTTAACTAAAATTATCGTTGAAACCTTACTTCGTGCAAGTTAATTCGTGCTTTCAATGCTTGTAAATAATTATCGTACTTTAACATATTATCTTGTAAATCGGTGAATTAGTTGTAGTCTTATATCAACGTTGTTCCTTGGAAAGTATAAAAGGGCAATATTTTACCGTGGGGTCTTAGACATACGCTACAAAAAAGGGTTTTACAATAATTTTCATTTCAAAGCGTAACAATAGTGAACATTCGGCGCTTTACTCCCAGCCAGGTAAAACAGCTGTTCAGTAGCTTGGAAACACACGTGTGTTTACATTCATTGACAAAGCAACCAAATTGGCAAATTTAGAATCAGTTTATTATTCTTCACGCCCAACATCTTCTTTAGGTTAGATTAACAAACTAAAAGTAAACTCAAACAAAATTCAATTGTAAAATGCTTACTGTATTACAATTCAATTCAAACATCTGTTGTCACATATTCTAAATAAAACAGCTGATGTGGATCAAGTACTTAACATAATTTTAGTTTATTACTACATCGAACCAAAACACGTTCGTTTGCAACCAATTTGGCAAATTTATAATCAGGTAATTACTCTTCACAACTAACATTTTTTTTAGATGAGGTAAAAGCAAACAAAAGGATTACTGTATTATAAGTCAAACATCTGGTGTTACATATTTTGTTTCTTTTAGTTGGTAATATCAAAATTTGTTGGAAATGTTGATTATTGATTATTTAAATGTAATGGTGAAATTACAAAACATGCCGCAATTCGAATTATTTTGGTTGGTCGTGTGTATTTTAATCTTCGTCTTACATTAGCTATGTATAGCTTACTGCTCTGTCGTCATTTCTGTGAAAATATCAGAGTACACAATTATCTGTTTGCATTTGCTTCGCCATGGGTCACCGCAAGGACGGAGCCCCTAGTCATACATAAATCAGATTCTGGGTATTTATTAGTATAGAAAACACTGACTAACGCCGATCATGTGATGTTACAGTGTGAATGAAAATCACCGTGACATCGCGAGGGATTACGTCACTGCTAAGTGTAAAGAGACCTTGATTGTGGGGAAAGAGGGGAGGTCTCATTGTTTAAACTTTCGTGGGGTGACAAATGATCTGAGATTGGTCTTTTTTGCAGACATACGAGAACGTAGCACTTGTGTTTTGTATTTGTGTTTTGTTTGTGTGTCACTCCTATTGTTCGAAATGTCTAATTGTGTATTACTATTGTTATTATATGTATTGATAGTATTTAGTGGTAACCACACACAGCCGCAGTGGCACCGCATAAGTGGTTTAGCATTCAATAACTGACTAATTTATTTATAATTCCAATAAGTTTATTTTATTTTAAACCAACCACTAATAACTGTTTGCGGTGAATGGTAAGCCGTTCTACACGATGCTACGAATACCTTCCAACGTTGGACGTTTGATGGTTCGTCATATCGTGTGGCCGTTGTTCAAACCTACGAGCGTCGAACGTTCGCATTTGACCATGTTCCGGTCGATGTCGGTATTCTTGCACCGAGTCAAAGGAATGCCTCCAATGTTTGAAGGAAAATGTTCGTTGGTTCGACTCGACGGCTACACGACTCGTTCATACGAAGCACAATCTACTCTCCATTCCCATTAAATACCCGTCTTGTTTAGGTTTATCTTTGCGTTTAGTTTTTAATCATTAATATAATTCATTTATATTTTCACAGGTAGTCTATAGGCCAGTCGGTAGGGGTCAATTTAGACCAAAAGTTTCAGTAATATACAATACGGCTGATTTTTTTTTACAAGTACCTTAAAGTATGTAGATTAACATAAAAAAAAGTTTACCAGTCTATCGATTTCCCAAAGTCGAAAAAAAATCGATTATCTTTTTTTTTCGATTATCCTTAAGTACTGAGTAGTGTTAAACCCCTCTGAGGATGATGACCATGACATCGAAATGTACATAAGGGTAACGTATTAAACTTAACTTACAATTTAGTTGTTTAGTTATTGTTTTTGTTCCTTGTTTTGTGGTTCGGGGTTTTTATTTAAATCAGTGTGATTTTGTCGCCACTTTTATTTGTTTAAACATTTGCTATTTAAAAACAAATTTTATTTAAGCCTACCTAAATATGACGTGGGAATTTTACTCGTTAAATGTGTACAATTAAAAGTTATATTATTATATACGATCATCCTCGTCCATTTTTGCAACTGAACAAACGTTTGTACCAAACTGTTTTCTTAAGTATTGGATCAAACATTCGATTCACCGTTGAGCAGGAACATTATCTGTACCATCTGTCGAACTTACGTCTTGTCTCAAACGTTCGGTCCGACATTAGAGCAAGCGTTCGTAGCATCGTGCAAAACCGGCTGTATAGTTTCCAATCAAGAAATTGTAAAATTTGAAGCAAGATGTGGAAATAAATATTATTATTTGTTATCAACTTTTCTTACGACGGTGTAAGAACCTTAGGAAACCACAAAATTTCTGTATGGACTAGGAGACTTAAAGAAACCTACTGTATACACTTTGTTCTATTGAAATATTTGTATGTATAAAAGAAGAAGTCCTGACTGACTGATTCATAATTAACGTACAGCCAAAATTGTGATATCTAAAGCCTTAATATGTTCAGAGTACCTTCATACTACTATTTAGACGTACACTAAGGAAGAATTTAGCACAATATTGATTTTAAGTGTTGAAAATGGAAAGAATACGGTACATTATAACACTAAAATACGGGGCTGTTCACTTCTAGCACTATAACAGATAAAACATCTGATTTGAACACAATTCTGTATTAGGCCAACCAATAGATATTTTGTCTTGTTATTGAATTTAAAAGCAAGCAGCCTCCACAGTGACTTTAAGAGTAGCACATAGGTATGTAAAAAAATCAGGCAAGGAGCTTTTGCGTGTTTTTATAAACAAAAATGACAATAATTAAATACTTTTTGGATTTTCGTTGACATTATAAAAAGTTATGAATGGATTACAATACTTCCAATGGGTCATTTGTAAATAATAAAATAACCTACACAATCGTTTCCATCCTGATAGTAGAATTTTTCACCGAGAAAAATCGGGAAAACTTTAAAAAATTACCATATTTAAACAATTCAATACTTTGTTCATATCTTTGTTAATGTTTAATAAAAAGCGCAAACCTTTTGGAAAACGATTGTTTATTATATTTTCTTCAAACTGGCGGAAGATGAAATTTGTCGCATTAATAGTTTTTGCAGTATAAACAATTTAGGACATTATCTTGCATAATACACAACATTAAAATGATTGTCCCGGTTTAAATTTACCAAACGGATCCTGAAAGTAGACTTTTAAACCTAAAATTCGTGAATCTTCAATTTTTGAATAAAGTTGACAAAAATGCCTCCGAACATAGCACGAAACGGGTAAATTTGCGACCAACACGACGGCGAGAGATACAGTGGTACAGATAGTGCCAAGTAACGTGAAGCGTCACTTGAGCATGCGCTGTAACGTCTTACCCTCTCCTACGCGACTGTGAGTCATTAGTACAGTCCTCACCAAAAAGTGTTCATATGAAATCAACACGACTACATAGCAGACATGAATTAGGTAGGGCAGGCGGCTCTGACTGTACTCCGCCGCGAGAGGGGAAATGTGGTGGGAGCCGGCGTAGAAGACTTGCACGCCCCCTCTTCGAACTCCATCCTAATTGGCGCTATCTGTAGTGGGGGAACCAGCCGCAGAGGAGAAGAGAACGGCAGGCTGCTGCAGCTTCTGGTGTGTAAACTTGCCCACTGCAAGCGAGGCGAGTAATCCCTAAAACTCGCAAAGCAGCGTTTGAGCCAGGGCAGGAGGCTGAGGTGCAAACATATTCGACTAATATATTTCATACACGTAGGTAGTTATTCAGCTCCTTCGTTGAGTAAATGCCAAATAGAGTTGGTTGAAACCTAAAACATACAAACTTAATTTGTGGAAAATCGCTTAACGTTAGTCAGCGGTTCAGCTCCGTGATCAAATTATTTCTTCAATAATCAATTGGTCAATAGTATAAGTAGTACAAAATAGTGTACATTAGCTGAAATACTCTAAATCACTCCACGTAGAGGTATAAAATAACTTGAACGCATTCAATTGTTGAGCCTCTTTTAAGCTGTAAAACAACAAAGCGTAACGGCGTAATTTGACCACCTTTTATACGTTTCCTCTTTTATGTCTTTCTTCCATCCCTTAATCAATCCTTGACTTCAATTCAATTTATCACAATTGCTCTCCGTGACCGGTTACGTAACCCGCTACTGGCAAGAAGTGAACATGTTTTATTTGTGTCTCCGGTTGCGTTAATTGGTTTAGTAGTGACTTAAATGAGAGACGTCGTAAAGTCTCTAGTCCAGTCAATAGAGATTGTTTTATGCTAACAAGTTCTAATAGTTTGTAGATAAATACCACCTTCGGAAGCAATGATTGTTTTACTGTGGAATTATTGAAACAACAAAAACCGTGAACAAATTTACTTTCTTTGGTTTCCGCTTATATTTTGTAAATCATTGTATGAAACACTATACAGGTGTCTTTTTTAAAAGGGCCACCATTTGTATATTGTAAACTACTAGTGAACAGTAGACCTCGCTCGTTGAAATAACAGACGTGGTTTTATCAGTAAATGCGAACGCCAATCAGGCTCCTTATCTCGGCTCCCCCTCCACAACTCACTCACAGTCTCAGCGGCCACACTGACGTAGCGCAGTAAAGAGCAAGACAAGCAGGTTGCGCTCTCTTTCTCTCCCTCTTCATAAATTTATAAGATTTTATGACGATATATAAAGAATAAACTTATAAAAACATGGTTAAAATAAAAAAATTTACACGATTTTTAACAAATTTGAAGTTTGCGGCCATTTTGTGAGCTTACCGTTAGAGATACGGAAAAAATCAAAGAACCAATTTTGTAGAAAATCTAATTTTCTACCGCAAAATCTGATTAGTTTTTCAATTCGACTTATGGTTAAGCCACAAACTGGCTTTGGAAAAAAGCTTACACAGAGAAACGGTTTGGCTGCCATTTTGATTTTATTTAAACGGTTAAAAATTAAAAATGGAAAAGACCGTATATAAGCAGAGCTCGGCCTGGGAATAAGGAACATTCATGCAAAAATTCACGACAATCGGTTAAACCGTTTGGCCATAATCGTGGGACAGACAGACAGACACACAAACGAAATGCCGAACGGTCGAGCTAAAATGGAGACCTCGCTTCGCTCGGTTAATCAATCTGAAATAAAACTTTAAACTCCTAACCTTTCCTTGTTTTTTGAGAAATTAAGAAATATGTAGTTAAAATATTTGTAAATGGCCGCCTTTTTTCAATATGGCTGTCCACTTTCGAATTTTGTATGGAACGCTCTGTATTTTATGATGAATTCAAAATTAATATTTTAAGACGTTTTTTTCTTAATGGTTTTTTGATACGATTAACCGTTTGAAAGTTAGAGGGGTATAAAGTTTTGAAAATATCCTATCTGAGGGGAATGTATTATTTTTTTATGGAAAAGTTTTGAACCAATGAAAACGCTCTTAACACTGACAACACAATGTTTAGACAAACAAATATCTCTTTTAAATCAACAAATACGGTTTGTTCATTATTTAAAAAACATAATACAGAGGAATTAACATTTGTTACAGTACCAACTCCACTTTTCATGTGTGAAAAACTTGTAATTTTGTCACTTAACTCATCTGATCCGGGGCCGCAAGGTCGAGGTGCAAACTTTTCCACTGTCGTTTCCCCTGCGAGTGGGACGAAGCATCGCGTGAGTAGAAGCCGGGGGCTTAGTTTGCTTAAAATTCTACTAATATATTTTATACACACAGGCTGCTATTCAGCACCATCGTGAGTTATACAAATTTCTCAAATTGTTGGTGGAAACCCTTAAACCTATAAATTTTATTTGGAAATTCGCTAAACTTACTTCAGCTGTTCAGAATTATTTAGTAGCATACAATTTACTTTTGACCTATGGTTCTCGTTGCTTCCAAGAACAATGAGCTTTATTAGGTGAAGTGTTGCAGATGTTTGGCAAATAGAGTCGGTTACAGCAGTCATTTGCGGCAGGTTTTTGGGCAAGTTGTGGTTTGCCGACCACCCTGACCTATACAGGGATCGGGTAAGCCGACAATTAATTGTCTTGCAGCCTAAGACAGGCCAATGTTGGGATTAGCATTCACTAATCCAAGCCTTCTTATTCTTATCATGAATCGAAGGTATGACTTTAATTTAATTGTTAACACAACTTGAGTAATAGAATTATATTTATATTAAACTAGAAAACTTTTCCTTTGATTGGAAAACTGTAAAAGATTGTGAAATGTAGTTTAACCCTAGAGTTGGTAAACGTCGTTAATCGACGTTTAAAACTTTGTTGCTGTGGTGGTATTGGTCGATTATCGATATTCAAAATAGCAATCGCTTCATTGCGTAGAATAGTTAAACACTTGTCTATCCGAGCAAACTTAGATTCGTTGTAAAGCTAAAATTCAAAACTACCAGATTTTTTCATTTTTTAAGTAATTCATGCTAAAACGAATGTACAAAAAATTTTGATTGTAATGACGGACGTAATTTCTTATTT
>JAGFPH010000343.1:463905-490527 GCA_018207615.1 Philaenus spumarius
CCACACTACGACCTACACGACGAAATTGTCCGGCACAATTAAGTTTTTTAAAAGTGTTGTAACTGTGGTGTTTTTGTGTGTTTTTTAAACGTGTTATGTGTTTTATTGTGTTTGTGTAAGTATACTTGACAATGGGATTGCGGTCCCGAAACGCGTCGTAACATTCGAACGACCAAAAAGTCACAAGACGGAACATTAAAAGGTAATATTTAATATTATTATTAACATATTATCCTATATAATACTCTTTTATTTGTTTAAACATTTGCTATTTAAAAACAAATTTTATTTAAGCCCACCTAAATAAGATGTGGGGATTTTTAACTCATTAAATGTGTATTATTATAAGATATATATTATTATAGACTATCATCTCCATCCATTTTTGCAACTGGTCAAACGTTTGTACCAAACTGTTTTCTTAAGTATTGGATCAAACATTCGATTCACCGTGTAGCAAGAACATTCGCTGTACCATCTGTCGAGCTTACTTGTCTCAAACGTTCCGTCCAACGTCGGAGCAAGCGTTCGTAGCATCGTGCACAACTGGCTGTATACTGTATAGTTTCCAATCAAGAAAGTGTAAAATTTGAAGCAAGATGTGGAAATAAATATTATAATTTTTTAATCAACTTTTCTTACGACGGTGTTGGCAGAACCGTAGGAAAATTTCTGAAGCCACTAAATTTCTGTATGGACTAGGAGACTTAAAGAATCCTACTGTATACATTTTGTTCTATTAAAATATTTGTATGTATAAAAGAAGAAGTCCTGACTGTCTGATTCATAATCAACGTAGAGACAAAATTGTGATATCTAAAGCCTTAACATGTTCAGAGTACCTTCATACTACCATTGTATTTGGATAACCTAATAGAACTCCGACCCAATGCCATATTTCGTTCCACTGGAAATTCGACGATAGTGGCGCTATCTATTGGGGAAACGACGGAAGCAGTGTGAAACACCAATGCTACCAATGATTTCTCCCTAGCGCCACCTCGCGGCGCGATCATGCAATATTTTCCCGACAACCTAATTTTCGCCACACTACTGCCGTATGGATGCAAGATCTATTTATTATTCATGATCTATGATACTACTATGTAGACGTACACTAAGGAAGAACTTAGCAAAATATTGATTTTAAGTGAGAGAAATTTTCAAAATACAGGGGTTGACTCCCAGCCATATAACAGATAAAACAGCTGATTTAAATCGAAAGCTTAGCATTACAACAATTGTATATTAGGCCAACCAATAGATATTTTTTCTTCTTATTGAATTTAACACCAAGCGATATCCATATGGACTTTAAGGGTAGCACATAGGTATGTAAAATACAAACAAACTACCAGACATGGAGCTTTTGCGCATTTTTTATAAAAAAATGACAATAAATTATTACTTTTTGGGTTTGTCGTTGATATTATAAAAACTTATGAATATACCACGATACTTCCAACAGGATATTTGTAGATAATCAAAAAACCTACAAAATATTTTTGTTATAGAGCCGCTTGAAAAATGTATAACTTTATTGATTTATAACATTAAGGGCAGACTTTCGGAGAGTGATTGTTTATTATGTGTACTTCCAACATTCGGAATAATTGCACAATAATTGCAGTATAAATAATTTAGGTCATTATCGTGCATAGTGTACAATAAAACCTGAGTGGTCCGATTTAAATTTACTAAACGGATTCTGAAAGTAGACATTAAAACCTACAATTCATATATCTTCGATGTTTGAATAAGGTTAATAAAAATTCCTCCGAACATAGGGCGAAACGCGTAAATTTGCGACCGACGTGACGACGAGAGATACAGTGGTAGTGGGGAAACCAGCAGCTGAGGAGAAGAGAACGGCAGACTGCTGCAGCTTCTGGTCTGTAAGCTTGAACACTTCAAGCGAGGCGTGTAATCCCTAAAACTCGCAAAGCAGCGTTTGGGCCGGGGCAGAAGGCTGAGGTGCAAACAAATTAGACTAATATATTTCATACACGTAGTTAGTTATTCAGCGCCTTCGTTGAGTAGATCCCGAATAGACTTGGTTGAAACCTAAAACATACAAACTTAATTTGTGGAAAATCGCTTAACGTAAGTCAGGGTTCAGATCCGTGATCGAATTATTTCTTCAATAGTCAATTGGCCAATAGTGTAAGTCGTACGAAATGGTGTACATTAGCTGAAATACTCTAAATCATTCCACTTAGAGGTATAAACTAACTTGAACGCATTCAATTGTTGAGCCTCTTTTAAGCTGTAAAACAACAAAGCGTATCGGCGTAATTTGACCACCTTTTATACGTTTCCTCTTTTATGTCTTTCTTCCATCCCTTAATCAGTCCTTGACTTCAATTCAATTTATCACAATTGCTCTCCGTGACCGGTTACGTAACCCGCTGCTGGCAAGAAGTGAACATGTTTTATTTGTGTCTCAGGTTGCGTTAATTAATTTAGTCAGTGACTTCAATGAGCGACGTCGTAAAGTCTCTAGTCCAGTCAATTGAGATTGTTTTATGCAAAAAAATTGAACAGCTAACAGATTGCGTTATTATGAGTGTAAGTTTTACAAGCTATTATAAGAATGTTTTGTTCTTGATGTTTTTATTTTTTTATACGACTAACCGTTTAAAAGTTAGAGGCGTATAAAGTTTTAAAAATTTCCTAACTGAGCGGAAGATATTTTTGTATGGAAACATTTTGAACCAATGAATACGCTCTTAAAAAACAAATAACTTTTTTTAAATCGACAAATACGGTGTTTGTTCATTATTTAAAACCATAATACAGAGGAATTAACATATGTTACCCGTACCAACTCCACTTTTCATGTGGAGTTTAAATTAAAACTTGTTATTATAGTTATCCTTTTTCTTAAATTTACTTAAATAAAACTTAATTTTCCTTAAATTTTCTTAATTTGATTTTCTTTTGTATTAAGGACCTTTTATTTACTTAACAATGATTTTGAAATTTATTCAAAAAATAAAATTTAAGTTTTTTATTATCTTTTTTATTGGTTAATAACTTTTTACTGAGAACTTTTTCCTAAAAACTTAATTAACATATTTAAATCCATTTTTAATTCTTTATACTTAACATTTTTAAAATAATTTTGTGATTACATTAAATTTCACATTTTTCTCTAGGCTTCATGTTAAGTTTGGCCTGCTGTAGGCTACTTTTCCCTTTGAAAGTTGGCTGTAATAGCTTTGCACTATCTTGTCTGAAATACTTAGAATATTTTTCACTAATAAACTGCAAAAATATCGATATTTTTCGATATTTAATCCGTCTGCCTTCCTTAATCCGTCTCAAGAGGAATTAACATGGTACCCGTACTAACTCCACTTTTCATATGCGACAAATTTGTAATTTTGTCACTTAACTCATCTGACCCTGGGCCGCAAGGTCGAGGTGCAAACTTTTCCACTGTCATTTCCCCTGCGAGTGGGACGAAGCTTCGAGTGAGTAGAAGCATGAGGCTTAGTTGCAAAAAATTCTACTAATATATTTCATACACGCAAGCTGCTATTCAGCGACATCGTGAGTTATACAAATTTCTCAAACTGTTGGTGGAAACCCTTAAACCTATAAATTTTATTTTGAAAATTTGCTAAACTTACTTCAGCGGTTCAGAATTATTTAGTAGCATACAATTTACTTTGACCTATGGTTCTCGTTGCTTCCAAGAACAATGAGCTTTATTGAGTGAAGTGTTGCAGGCGTTTGGCAAATAGAGTCGGTTACAGCAGTCATTTGCGGCAGGTTTTTGGGCAAGTTGTGGTTTGCCGACCACCCTGACCTATACAGGGATCGGGTAAGCCGACAATTAATTGTCTTGCAGCCTAAGACAGGCCAATGTTGGGATTAGCATTCACTAATCCAAGCCTTCTTATTCTTATCGTGAATTGAAGGTATTACTTTAATTTAATTTTTAACACAACTTGAGTAATAGCAAACTATAAAATGTTGTCTTTGATTGGAAAACTGTAAAAGATTGTGAAATGTAGTTTAACCCTAGAGCTGGTAAACGTCGTTAATCGACGTTTAAAACTTTGTTGCTGTGGTGGTATTGGTCGATTATCGATATTCAAAATAGCAATCGCTTCATTGCGTAGAATAGTTAAACACTTGTCTATCCGAGCAAACTTAGATTCGTTGTAAAGCTAAAATTCAAAACTACCAGATTTTTTCATTTTTAAAGTAATTGATGCTAGAACAAATGTACAAAAAATTTTGATTGTAATGACGGACGTAATTTCTTATTTGTGCGTCTACTCTCCCAACTGATTTGTTAGTAAACAAACGACGTATTTGTTAGATACAGATGATTCTCTTCATATATTGATGATTTGGTTTCGTTCGATGTAGTGTCGCTTTACCCAAGTGTTCCAGTGTCCGAAACGATAGAAATGATTAAGGAGTGGCTAGTTTGTAACAATTTAAGTGACTGTGAGGTTGGTGAATTTTTTCTACTTATAAATTTGTGCATGTGTCAAAATAGCTTCCAGTTTAATAACAAGTTTTATGTTCAAAATGAAGGTACCGCGATGGGAAACCCTTTGTCTAGTTTTATTGCTAACTTTTTTATGAGCTCATTTAAAATAAATGCTAAAAATTCAATGAAGTACTTTCCGCGAGTATGGGTTCATTATGTGGATGATATTTTTGCAGTATTTGATAAAAACCAAAATCTTGATCAATTTTGTGACGCTATCAATGGATTTCACTCCACGATAAAGTTCACTAAGGAAATTGAAAAAGACTGCAACTTACCATTTTTAGATGTGAATGTGTTTAGGGAAAACAATGTTTTGTCATTTAGTGTATATAGAAAGCCCACGCATACTGATAGATATATAACGGAGGACTCACACCATTCTCCAGCGCATAAAAGAGCCGCTTTTAATTCTATGGCTCACAGATTGGTTAACTTGCTGTTATCTAAGGATAACTACGAGAAAGAACTGAAATATATGTATGGTACTGCGATTTTTAATGGGTATTCTAAAGAATTAATAGACAACATAGTAAGAAAAATGAATTTCAAGAAAATCAAGGAATAAAGGTGCACTCTTGTGAGCAACAAGCCCCAACAACGATGGGTTAAAACAACGTTTGCCCCACCATTATGTAATGTTGTTAGAAAATCGTTAGCGAAATATGCAAATTTGAATGTAGCTTTGACGGCTGATAATAATCTTGGTAAGATGCTGGGTAATCCTAAAGACAAAATTCAAGAACACGACAAATCCGGAATTTACTGTATTAACTGCGAAATGTGTCCTAAAAAGTATATAGGTCAAACCATAAGAAGCATGAAGATACGAGGTAAAGAACACTTTTCTCATTTAAAATATAATAGGCCTGATGAATCTGCTATGGCTTAGCATTGTTTAGATGAAAATCATCATTTTAAAATAGAAAATTCTAAACTGTTAAAACATGTAACTAAACCCAACACATTGGACGCTTGGGAAACTTTTTATATTAACAAATACCGTAACATAATTGTGAATAATGAATTAGGTCCTTTACATAATTCTTTATTAATGTAATAATGCTATGTTTTGTTAAATATTAATATTAGTATAGCAATCTTATTTAAGTTATATTGTTAAGATATTTGATAAAAGGTAGGCGGTGGTTAACGCCTTAGCATAGGTTATGACACGCCCCCTGTAGGGTACGCCCCTTCTGGTTAGGTATTTATACGGTGCGTTGTCACACTGTTAGATCAGTTATAGTTTGGTTACTGTAGCCCGTGCATCACTGAGGATGGCGACATTGTCGTTGAAACGCGTTTGAGGTTAGTAAACGTATTTATTGTGAGATTTTGTGTTCAGGTTTTATTTTATCTAAAATACCTTTTCCGTTTATTTTCTATTTTTTATAATTTATATAAAAATATGTTGCAAAATGGCTAATAATGTTGCCATTTTAGAAAAATATAATGACCAGTTCTAGGGTTAATAAATTCAAATACGCGAAGAAATAATGGAAAATAAATTAAATTTTTAAATTTGTTAGTTCTAAGTAGCCTACAAAACTAATCGACCACGCAGCTGAACCGCTGACGATTAAAAAAATAAGTTTATTTCTTAGGGTTTCAACCAACTATTTGGGAAGTTTCTTTAGTCACGAAGACGTTGGATAGCTTCGCTCGCAGCGTAAAACTCGGCCGTCGTCCTCCGATCAGACGATGCCCTTACGGTAAAATCCTCCACGTGGATTTAAACCGGGTACTTTTATAGTATTATACGTTTTGATTGATTTTGTGGGAACCAAGCGAGCTTTAAGGTCTTGTAAAAAACAAAATGTGCAGAATAATAACATCTATTTTCTTAGAGAAACACCCAAAAAAGTTGAATTCGAGTACGAAAAACTAAAATAATGTTAAATAATTCGACCACGCAGCTGGACCGCTGACGGGAGTTGAGCAAATTTCCAAAATTTAGTTTATAAGCCAATTAAGTTTTAGGGTTTCAACCAACAATTTGGGAAATAGGTCTACTCACGAAGGCGTTGAACAGCTGTCGTGTACGCAATATATTAGTAGAATTTGTTTGCGCCTAGTGGCCTAGCGAGTTTGCACCACATGGCTTTGAACCGGGTACTTTACGTATGGTATTTTACGTTTCGATCGATTTTGGGAGAACCAAGCGAGCTATGAGGTCGCGTAAAAAAAAATGTGTAGAATAACATCCTACATTTATATTTTTAGAAAAAAAACTCTAAAATAAAATCATTCTCGTAGTAAAAATGTCAAAAAATAGTTACTTCCGGTCAAAAAACGTACTTCCGGTGGTTGGATTTTTTTGGCTAACGAACTCGTCTGAGCGACGTAGACAACCAACATCTGTACCAAATTTGAACCAAAACGGAATTAAAATGCGGCCGTTAGAGTGCGAACACACACATATATATGTATATAATACATATATGAATTTTAACGACACCCCCAAAACGTGTTCTGGGGACCATGATCGGTGCTCATTTGCTACTCCCGACCTTGGGTCTCACCATAAGGGTCACTCCAATAGCTCATTTTTCCTATGGAAATTCGCTAAAAACGTGCTTCCATTTGTTGGATTATTTTGGCTAACGAAATTGTTTGAGCGACGTACACAACCTGTGCACCAAATTTGGACTAAATCGGACTTAAATTGCGGCTGTTAGAGTGCAAACATTTATATAAATATATAAAGACTTGTTCTGTTGACCATTATCGGTGATCATTTACTACTCCCGAACTTACATAAGAGTCACTGCATAGCTAATCTTTCTTATGGGAATTCGATAATAACCAACACTGTATTTTAAAATTATATTTATGTCGCTTACGTTAAATGTGTTTAAGCTTAAATTTAAAATAAATTTTATTTTTCATGTGGTATTCCAACCTGCATAATATATCTTTTGACAAACGTAAGAAAGGAGACTAAAAGTTTGGGTGAGTATCAAACAACATTTTCACGTATATTTTGAATACTACCTATTTATAATAATGATCGTATATTAGGTGGGTTGGAATGGGTTATAAATATAACACATTTTATTCTAATACCTATATCAGTTCTTAACAAAATTGAATGTGCCAGGCGAGCGAGAGATCCTATAACAAGAGTTCGGTTTTAACTTCGGATGGCATTAAAATACCGAATTATTGAAATCTTGTGAAAATTATAAAAAATTTAATTCCACTTTTTATGACTTCTCTCGACGTTTTCGAGGTCTCTGATACCAACAAAGCAATAAAAAATGTTGTGTCCTTGCGTCGGTATGTGTGTTTGTCTGCCCGTGGACACGATTTATGCACTCACAGACGTCGTAGAAAACTGGTGCTAAAATCTTCGTAAGTTGATTGCGGAGAATTGAAAAGCTTTTGAGCATTCTAGCGTGACAGCAACGTCACATTTTTGAGTATTTTTAAAAAAACACGAGCCTTTCATCTTGTTACCTTTTAATTGAGGGGTGGCATTTTATAAGATAATGGAATATACAGAGTACTATTCTATAGGTAAACATAAAAAAGGTTTCATGAATCATATGTCGTGAAATGCTTGGTATTTTAACCATCCGCCATTTTTTCTCTTTTAACTCAATACTAAATATTAAGTTTGGAAATACAAATGATATTAACCTCAAATTTAGTGTACACATTTGTTACGTAACCTTTTATCTATGTAAAAAAAAACCTAATTGTTTTTGTATAGGGCCTACTTTAAAAATGGCGCCCATTTAAAATGGTATATATCAAATATCTCTAAAACCGCTAAGTTTAAAACACATTTTAAGACACAAAAACTGTAAATTTTTAAATAACAAACAAACGATTTTTAAAATTTTTCCCTTAGCTCAAAAGAGTATCCGACTTCCCCACTATAAACTCCAAACATAATTTCTTTCTATACTATTATTGTTGTTTCTGTTTTGTTATAGATAATACCAAGCAATTAGGTGTTTTTGTGTTTCCTAGTTTTTTTTTTTTTTCTTTTTTTTTTGTAAAGTTAGCGGTTTTAGAGATACAAATTTTAAATGGCCAAATCTAAATAACGTTCTGGTTTTTTGTATAAAGTACACCAAATTAGAGGTCAATCGTTTTTAAGAGTAATTTAAGTACGTTTTTGTATAAAATAAAGTATTTATGAAATTGCAAAAACTTTCTAACATTCAATTGTAAAACATATTGCACTTTGAGTTAAATTTTATTGTTTATAAATTATAAATAAGCCTCTTTAAAAACTGTTGAAATTAGAGTTTCTGAAACTTTCAGCGCTCCTAGCGGCTAAACGGTTAAGTTTATCAAAAAAACACCATGAATAAAAAGGTCTTAAATTGTATTTTAAATCCAAATCCGTCATAAAAAATAGGGATTTCCATAAGAAATTCGAAAGGTGGCTGCCATATTGTAAAATGGCGCCATATTTTCGAAATTTCAAATTCATATTTTTAATGGCCACTAAAAAGTAGGTGAAGTCCCCCATTTAAAGTTTCCTGTAAATCTTGTCGCTTCTGATATACCAATGGTGGCACACTTAAAATAGTCACCCTGTATAGCCTTACTATTAATAAAAAAAAATCAGATCGTATTAACATATCCCAAAACCGTGAATTATTTTTAATTTATTATTATTAATATTCTTTATAGTTAAAATTGATGGACATTAAATTAATACCTTATGATTTGATTGTTTGATAATGTTCAATTTAATTCAACATTAAAATTTGATAGGTAAGAAGTTTAATGTACTTTAGTTTTTGTTCCATTGTTGTTGTTGTTGAATATGATTCAATGTAAATAAATACGAATATCTTCAGAAATTTTAGCGATATGGGTGTGCGGTTTTCACCATTGATTTTGTCTTAAAATTCTACATTGAAATGATGTATCACATGATCACTTTCCTATTACAAAAAGTTACATTCAAAATGGCGGATTCAAGATGGCGCACCAAATTTTTGACATTTTAATAAAATAGTATTTTTACATATAGTAGTGTCACACTTCATATCTACCTTTAAATTCTCCTTACATACGAAAATGTTAAGCCGTTCTCAGACTTGCACCCAACCAGTATTATAAAAATGTACACTTCATGACTGCTTAAAGTATATAAAAAAATGTAATGTATGTAGGACAAATCAACGAGCGTTACGATTCACCAAACATCATTATTGCTTCAAAAATACCCAACTAAAGGCATACCGTGACGAACCTAAAGAGAAAAATGACCGCGGCAACACGTCTAAAAGTTATTTATTTAATACTTTGTACTATATTAAATTAGTTTTACGATTAATTTACCACAATTTCCCGGGTATTAAATACTTGATCGCTAATATCCCCGGCAAAAAGTAATACAGTAATCAATAACCACAGCCTGTGGGAGCCCCGGTGCCGGTAGGGGAGGGGAGGGGAGGGCTGTTTAATTAAAAAAGTTTCTTTGTTGGATGTGATGACAGTTTACAACATTTTAAATATCCGTCGGTACGTTCACCGCGGAGACTTTAATGAATAATAAAACGAGCTGCCAGTGAAATGGACATAAAGCTGATGAAAAGCTTGTTCGTATTTCGGAATTTTGTACAGTTTTAACGTAGTACAATATCGACTAACCGGCTTAGCCAACGTTTTTTGGTTAAACAATAATTTCTGAAATTGAAATGTATTTTGTTTAAAATAAATACACGTTCAAACTTCCAATTATTTGGTTCCCAGCGATACAGCGATACATAAAGGTTCGTATCCAGCTATTGACTTTGTCTTTTGTGAGTGAAATTCCATTTTACGTTCTATTTCATAGTCTAGTTGCCTATAATAGTGCATTTTAGAAAGACCTAAAGTTAACAGATTGTTCTATGTCATAGGCTTATTCTATAGGCGTACCTCGGCGCTATGTTTGCTGGTTGGTGAATCGGATTTTACCGTCAGGCATTTTCTGAAACGCTCTACTATATATATTACACATGCATATATAGCATATTTAACGTTTAAACGATGAAGACGCGTAAAAAGCTAATATTTTTTATATAATAATGCACCAAAAATACATAATTTTTTTAATTTTAAACTCAAAATAATTTTAGGTTAGGCCTAGACTGAAAAACTAACACATGTCTCTTGAATGTACGTACATTCATTACCATAACAACCAATAAAATAAAATAACTGATAAAACAGTTGATTCGAATGTATAATCTTTAATAATTTTAGGTTAGGCCTAGGCTGATGAATAAACACATGTTTCTTGAATGTATTTACATTCGTTACCATATCAACAAATTGAATAAAATAACAGATAGGCCTACACAGTTGATTCAGATGTCCAGCTTAATAACACAAAATAAATAATATATTTTATATTCATCAGAATATCACCATAGTAGCTCAAAAACAACACACACAATTTTACAAATTACACATATTAGTAGAATATGGACACGTAAAACAAATATACTAAAATGGGGTAGCTACCCCTATATAACAAAACCGTTTACAATTCAAGTACTTACGTCAAAGTAATGAAATGGGATAACTACCCTTAAAATTGAATCAACCAATAGCGAAGCATTGCCGGGTCCACTAGTTTCAGAATAAACAAATTAAGTTTCGTTTTTATTACAATATATAGGAATATACAATTATATAACGTTAATAACGCATGTGCTAAATTTGAACCAAATATCTCAAATACTTCTGCGGGCACATTTGTGGGCTTAAGTTTATGTGAACAGGTTTTTTTACTCTCGGCAATAAGCTTTTAACCAAGAGATCTTCTCCAAACACTTTGAATAGTGAACAGTTCTGTAAATGAGATTAGTTTTATGACTCACCACTTTAGTAAATTAAATCAGTTTTCAACAAAATGAAAACGACCCTCAGCTCTTTCTTGTTATTCATAGAGAAGGGATTTTATCATTTTAAATGACTTAAGAGATGTGCATTATTAGCGAATTTCCAAAGGAAAGATGAGCTATTGCAGTGACCCATATGGTGACACCTAAGAATACGTTTTGGGGCGTCATTCAAAACTTTACATACATAAGTATATATCTGTTTGCACTCTAACTGCCGCCTTTTCCGATTTTGTCCGAATTTATTTTTCTAATTAGCTCGGGTGAGTTCGTTAGCCAAACAAATCCAACATCTGGAAGCACGTTTTTGGACAGGAAGTACAATTTATATATTTTTCGTTCCAAAATGAAACCTTTTTGGAGTTTTATCTAGAAAATGTATACAGGAAATTTGTTTTTTCCACATTTCATAGCCCAACTGGTTCACCCGACAATCGATCAAAACGTAAAATACCATATAAGCACCCAGAAGCAAACTAGCCTACTGGGAGCGAAGCGCAGCAGTCCACATTACAAGGTCGAGGCGTAAACTTGCAAATCGAGTTTTTCCGCTACGAGCGGAACGAAGTAGCAAGTGAGCTGGCACTGGAGGCTCAGGTGCAAAGAAATTCAGCTAATACATTTCGTACACGCATTCAGCTAGTCAACGCCTTCGTGAGTAGATCAATTTCCTAAATAGTTTGTTGAAACCATAAAACAAATTAACTTAATTTTAGAAATTCGCTCAACGCATGTCAGCGGTTCAGCTGAGTGATCGAATTATTTAAGTAGCTTTCATAATATACTAGCTGACCCATGCGAAGCATTCGCATTCTATCTTACTTAAATCCCACTTAATTAAAGTAACAGGTGTATCCACAGTGCTGTTTATAACCACGCTTACAATTAATTAAAAATAGCAATGTAGTGGCGTTACGGCAGCTCTCCAGCTGGTTATTGTTACCATCAGTGTTGCCAACGCCAGGAAAATATCCCTACAACTTACTTGATCTTACATCACTGTTACTTCCGGATTATTTATTTCTTCTTTTTTTTCGTATAATTGTATTTTGTATATTTTTCCGATGTAGCGGTTAAGGAAAGCTTTAAAATGATGCCTCATTCATGTAATTTGATGATGTATTAAGGAAGTTATGGCGTACCGACAAAAAATGGCCTTGAGAAATAATATATGTGATTTGTTACTTCTAAAATACATCGACTTATTAAGAAACTGTAAATAATTAACAGAGGATTTTTAACTTCGGAAATGTGTAACTATTAAGCTTTCCCAAATAAATGTCATTAATCAATTCTAACTAAGAATAATTATATCGTATTAATTACGGGTTTATGGAAATAGAACTACAACACATAACACTTCCACCACAGCCGTAGAGAAAAATACTTATTGGTTTCAATGGCAATAAAAAGGATTTTTGATCAGCGAATTTCCATAAGAAAAATGAGCTATTGTAGTGTCGCTTTTCGTGAGACCGGGAGTAGTCAATGAGCAACGATCATTGTCCCCAGAAATCATTAAAAATTTGATGTATGTGTTCGCACTGTAACGGCCGTGTTTTAGCTCTGATGTGATCAAAATTTGGTAAATATGTTGTCCTCCTACGACGCTCAGACTAGCTCGTTAGCCAAAATTATCCAAAAACCGGAAAAAAGTTTTTTGACCCTGAAGTAAAATTTTTTTTTCATAATGGAAATAAATTGGTTGGGGTTTTTTTATTTAAAACAAATAAGCATAGGCAATTATTCTGCACATTATGTCTTTTTACATGACTTTATAGCAGTCTGGTTTCCCTAAAATCGACACGTGGGGGGATTTTACCGAGGGGGGAGTTTCTGTTCCATGGCAAACGGCCAGGAAGCAAACTCCCTTCGCGAAGCAGTCCACTATTCAAAGCCGCAAGATCGAGTTGCAAACTCGCAAAGCTAGTATTTCCGCTGCGAGCGTAACGAAGTAAAGCGTGAGACGTTGCTAGAGTCTGAGGTGTAAATAAATTGTAATATATTTCATACAAACTTGAAGCTATTTAGTGCCTTCGTGAGTGGACAAATCATCCAAATAGTTGTCAAATCATCACTCAAAAACATAACATTTTTTTTTAAATCGTTTACCTCACGTCATCGAGTTACAATAATCTTGCAGAAAACAGCTCTATTCTAAGAAAATTTCTCAACTTTTAAGTACTTGCAGATAATATGTTTAATGGAAAATAGTTTTTAGCTTCAGCACTTTCAGGAACTCTTTAAAACTACTACAGATTATGAAAAGCTTTAGATATACAACGGCTGGTTATTAAAGTCTTAAATAAAAATTAAACAGAAGTTTTTTTATTGTATATATTCTTCGCCCTACTGGAGAACTTTAAATTATAATGTAATTTAAGCTACTTACGTCTCTGTTCTCCGTTTATGTTGGGTTTCTTTACACTACGGCCGTTTCGGCTTTTTATTCAGTCATGGTCACGTGTGTAGTTTCCGTAGAATTGTACTTCGTCCACATTACATTTTTTGTATTTTTTTCCATAAATGTAAAACAGTTTCGTAATTTAGTTCTAAATAGAACTGTATAAAAACATTTTCAAATTTCTTATTTTGAAAACACGAGTTTTTATGTTTTTACTACAAGACTGCTATCAAAAGTATGCCAAGTTAGAAACGTAATTTACTAATATATGGTTTGCCCAAAAATGAAATATTATAACAAAGTGTAGAGAATAAATCAAAGAACTGAACTGTATACTTGTAAATTATCTTTTCATAAAAGTGCTTGACTTAGAATTATTTGAGTGGTAAAAGTTAGGAAAAATATAGAAAACTCTAGTCTGTACAAGATGCGCGCGCAAACTCCTATGTCTAGCCATGTTGTAAAAGTCCGTTAGGCTTCAGATTGGAACGTTAGATGAGCCCGTATTAATAGTCACTTTCCCACGGTCCTACACAATAAACTGTTCAAATATAGCATATTTGGTTTACATGGAAAGTTAGCTTGGAGCATTATGTTCACAAAGATACTAGAATATCTCTAAAAAACTATTGAGGTCACACAGATAGCACGTGAAATAAATAACGCTGTTTATTGGTTGGAAAACTGAACAATTGCAAGGGTCTATAAAACCCCTTACAGCTTCAGAAATATTTGTCCGATTTTTGATTGGATGGAAGTTTTGGATAGGGGAAATTGTGATGAATCCAACGATACATAGGTTTAACTAAGAAAACCTACTGGGCGGGCTTTAGAGATTGACGAAAGTTGAGTTATTTCGTTATGTTTCGTATGAATTTTTGGGCGCCGATTGATTTGTAGAAAACTAATAAACTGCAACGATGTTTACGTATATAAATATAAGTTTTAGAAAGAAATTGTAAATACAAAAATTACAGTTTGAAACATTACCTTTCCAATGGTGTTTGTCTTTTTGAGAGTGGAAGATATTTAGTGGGTCAAATATTCCATACAATCACTCGTTACAAATGTGTTGGAGTGACGGTACATTATGTACCGTCTGTCGGTTCTAGGGTTAACAAGTTCGACATATTTTGACATTTAAAGTTTAAAACACATTTAACAAACATTCACAACACTGATTTTAACATATGATTAGTCACTTTAATTTATTTTGTTAGACAGTAACATGCTTTCTCTGACTATTCCAGCTGCGGTTACAGTACAAAATCAACCGCAGCCGGAATAGTCAGAGAAAGCATGTTACTGCCTAACAAAATAAATTTAATTGACTAATTATATGTTAACATCAGTTTTGTGAATGTTTGTTAGAAGTGTTTTAAACTTTAAATATCAAAATATCAAACTTGTTAAATGTGATATTTAGATGAGTTGTTTAACAAAATTATGACGAAGTACAATTCTACGGAAACACGTGACCATGGCTGAATAAAAAGTCGAAACGGCCGTAGTGTAAAGAAAATCAACATAAACGGAGGACAGTGACGTAAGTAGTGTAATTATATTAGGAGTTTTATGTTTTGAACGAAGTCATTTTTAAGCAATATATAGGCCTACTGCGGAGAAGAAATAATTTTTGTTAAAAACAGTTCACTAACTTTATTCTTGAAGTTTTTGACTCTCCAAATAAATAATAAAAAACCTTTAGGCCTATGTTTGTCTATACTAATATTATAAAGAGGTAAAATTTGTTTTTCTTTGCTTGTTTGTATGTAGGGGTAATCTCTGGCACTACTGAACCGATTGAAAAAATAGTTTGACTAATAAAAAGCTACACTATCCCTGAGTAACATAGGCTATAGTTCATTTCGATAAACAATCTGTTTTTATTTAAATATTTGTAAATTTAGTCGGAACAAATTCTTAGGTTAGGCCTAGAATGATAAACCAACACATGTATTTACATTTATTAATATAGCAACCAATTGAATAAAATAACAGGTAAAGTAGCTGTTTGATCCAATATGTCCATTAACAGCTGATTTCAAAATTTAAAGCAATTATTTTTGTATTTCAAGATTTTAGGTTAGGGTTTTAAAGTGTAGACCTGAGCCTTGCTTATTCTTTTAACCATTATTATAACTACTGTTATCAAATATAAGAAATAATTAGATTTGAACATTTATCATTATCTACCATCTTAGTTTTGAGGTTATTATTAATCCTATACCTTTGGGTTGGCGTGTGGAGCACGCAGGGGTCTCCCCTAGTCATGAATAAAGAACAACTTTTTATTTCTTGAAATTCTTTTTGCAAGTTAGCGTTTTTCGAGATATTTTACATTACAAATTTTAAACGGCCGCCATTTTTAAAATATATTAAAAAGTTTTGGTTTTGTGTTCATGGGTAAAAGATGCCATACCAAATATGTGTCCAAAATTTGCGTTCAATATATTTCCTACATCCAAAACTATTATATTTTAAACTTATTTGTTATTTCCGGACCTATGTTTATACGAAGGTTTTTCTGTATTTTCATTAGTAGAACACGTCCTGAAAGTATAAGGCCTTAACCGTTTCTTCATGTATAAGGCCACTGTAGTAGCTAATCTTTCCTATGGAAATTCGCTAATACGGGGATTAAGTGCTTAACCAATGTGTTCTGTATTCGGTTAAACTTTCAAACAACATAAATTATGTTTACATTTTCCAGCACACGCTTATGAATTTACCTGCTCGCCGTATATTTTCACAACCTGTTTTTCCCAAACAGAAGAGGCTCATTGCTATACCCCTGAGGGAGTTGCCGACAACAAAGACAGCCATTGTGCTTGCTTAATTAAGCGGGAGATAGTCCTGAGATAGAACACGTCGTGTAAGACGCACGTAGTTCTCCACCTGCTTTAATAATACTAATAACAGAACAATGTTTTTATCGCTACTAAAATCTGTGCACCGTTTTTAAAGAAAATAAAAGAATGCTAGTAATTTAAGTTGCCTAAAAGTATATACAATTAAAGAAAACCTCAATTGCAATTGTTTGAAAATTGTTTAAACTAGATTTATTTTATTGATTTGTGTATTCGTTGCCATGGTAACTGGTAAACGAATTGACTGCTGTTTCCCACAATTTTTAATATTTTTCTCATGTCAAAAAAAAATTCTTTTGATGTGTGCTACTTTATTATGATTTAGCTGTGCTTGCCAGTTCATACGCGTTAACATGGATATCAACGCATCCTTCCTAAATTGTAGCCGTCTCCACCGTGGCTGGGGATGGCAACAATATATCGATGTATCAGATATATCGATATATTGCTCTCGATATATCGATTTATTTCTATCAATACATTGGATCCCGATATATCGGTCATATCGATATATATGCTAAAATATGGAAAACTTCACGCTGTTTTTGTGAACATTGACATTTAACCTTTAATCTTTAAAAATAATGGTGCGGTTCTTAAACGGTTTTTATAAAATTAGTTTTACATATATTTCATGTTCATGTATCGATACCGGATTGAAAATATCGATATATCGGCTACGATATATCGAAAAAACTGTACACATTTTACAACTAAAATTGGCGGAATTTTTGCATATGTTTTTATTTTATATTTTGAATAAAATATGAAATATCAATATTTCAAAAATATTTCCCATCACTAACCGTGGCTATAAATTATAGTATATTGCAGGACATCATAAGCCCGGTGTGTTTAAAAAATGCTTTGTAGGCGATCGTCGTCAGTACGCAATACAATGTCGCGTCTATTGAATTCCTGATCAACTAAGACCACTACAAGTTCATCTGTAACAAAATCCATTGTACCTTCCACAATGTTCTGCTACAATTTTGTCCCGATGACGCGTTTATGTCCAGGCGCGTTTATGCAATGTTGATACACTCTGTCAGTTTTGCATACATAGCGCCGTTAGTTTCAACACATGTTTTGTATTTTTAAACCAATTTTAATGAAAGAAACACTAAATGTTAGCCCAAGCTTACCTCAAAACATCACTGAAAACCAACACCCAAATTGTGTGCACAAACGCACAGACAAACAATCTGTTTTCTATTGTACTAGATATAAAATATTTATATATATTCTTTCATCTCCAGTTGTACGCCTATTATTGGTCGGTTTGGTCCAATTTTTACTTTCTCACTATACTTTAGTACTGTATAGAGAAAGTATAGTGATCGCAAAAAAAATTGATGTTCAGATTTTTGTGGAAATATCCGTTCTGGGACCCCCTGCAAATTTGTTCGAAATCGATCGCATAGTTTGTTGTCTCTCTAGAAAATAATAACTATAGCCTATTTATTAGTTCATTTCCTAGTTTATTAAAAAAATCACCTCTTCCACTCCACCCTACAATTATGAAGTCACAGTGAAGTTGTTTAATAATTTAAATATTTTTGTGAGAAAGTATGTGTCAGTTCCTGGTACCGTTTATTACCAATGTATTGACTATTCTTTGCCCTAAAAATTTAAAAAAAATCTTGTATAACATTGAAGGGTCTAGATACCTAAATACGTACTTTGTTTCTTGTAATCGATCTACACTTTTTCGTTTCAGCTATTTTACGAACATACATTGATTTTTTTTAAAAGATTAACTGTTGTTATTTGCGAGAGTTTGTTCAGAAATATCCAAACTATAACTCATGGATTGCAAAAATCATAAATTATAATTTTTTTACAGATTATTTTAAAGAAGGCGATTAACAAACTATTTTAAAGAAGACTAAACAATTTTGAATTACTAAAACATCGGCACTTTTCTTTTACATAATATTGTTTTCCAAAAAACTAACTGTTGCACTCACTTGATGAAAATCTAAAGCAAGACCAAGATTGGAACTTAAGTACTCACAGATGATTATTTTCGCATTCGAGAGCACACTAATGCAATAGCATGTGGCCTCCCTTCTCAAGGTTGACTGTCAATTTAGGTAATGCATAACAGCGCAGTTATACAACATACTCGCTCAAGCAGAACTTACGAAAAAAAATTGAGAAAATATAAAGCAGTTTTATTTTTAATCAGTCACATTTACTTACAATTAGAAAATTTAATAGCTTTCTGAAATATGGATATATTTTCCTACTGCACCAGAGCGACACATTTACTTACAATTAGAAAATTTAATAGCTTTCTGAAATATGGATACATTTTCCTACTGCACCAGAGCGACACATTTACGAAATGTATATTTTATGTATAAACTAGCTGGCGCGATCCGGCTTTGCACGGACAGACAAATCAAAGTTAAATGTATACTAACAAACAATATATTATATCAATAAATATATTACACTATGTATTTCTTATGGGGATTTTTAGTAACTTTGACCCCCCCCCCAAACCCCCTTCAAATTTCGATTTTTTTTAAACACGTCTTACCGAGCACCTAGGATCCTAGAGGAAGCTAGATACCAAATTTCATTCTAATCCATTTCATGTTTTTTTTTTTTAGTAACTTTGACCCCCCAAAACCCCCCCCAAATTTATAACTTTTTTAAAACTTTTCTTACCGAGCACCTAGGGTCTTAGAGGAAGCTACATACCAAATTTTATTCCAATCCGTTAGGTGGTTTTGGAGAAATCGTGATTTAGTAACTATGACTACCCCAAACCCCCTCTAAAATTTAAAATTTTTTGAAAACCTTCCTTAGAGAGCACCTATGGCCCTAGAGGAAGCTACATACCAAATTGCATACCAATCCGGAAAGTAGTTTTAGAGAAATCGTGATTTAGTAACTTTGACCCCCCCCCCCAAACATCCCTAAAATTTATATTTTTTTGAAAACCTTTCGTAGTGAGCGCAGGACCTTTTATATGGTCCTAGAGGAAGCTACATACCAAATTTCGTTCCGCAGTTTTTGAGAAATCGTGATCAGTGAGTCAGTGGATTTGGCTTTTATATATATATAGATGTTCACCGTCAAAGTAGAAATGTTGTTATTTTGTAAGGGATGACTATATACCATACCACCCCTTTATAAATCACGTGACTAGAGAAGGACTGTGTTGTGCTTCTACAATTACATTTATTTTAAATGAACTTGACGTCAGCATCGGATCAAGAGATAATAAACTTCCAGTTTGTGCTTCTGAAATGAGTTGTCACGACAAAATCAACTTCCGAGAAAGGAAAAAGGAATTAGTTTCGAGCCTTAAAATTTATTTTAAAAACATTAAATATTCATCATTAAACTTAGCAATAAATACCAATAACTCTATC
Source organism: Philaenus spumarius (assembly GCA_018207615.1). Taxonomy (NCBI): domain Eukaryota; kingdom Metazoa; phylum Arthropoda; class Insecta; order Hemiptera; family Aphrophoridae; genus Philaenus; species Philaenus spumarius. The sequence goes on from JAGFPH010000343.1 coordinate 483,939, forward strand.
ACGCAGCTAAACCGCTGACGTGAGTTTAGCGAATTTCCAAAACTGTTTATATGTTTTTGGGATTCAACCAACTATCTGGGAAATGTTTATACTCACAAAGGCGCTGCCAGAGCGTACTAAATATATTAATAGAATTTGTTTTAACATCGACCTTGCTGTCCGGATGAGGACAGCCGCTTAGCTCGCATTACGTTTTGTTGATTTGGGCAGGACCAGACTGGTAAAAACAAAATGTGCAAAATAACCTCCTATATTTAGGTTTTTAGATAAAACCGCCAACAAATATCATTCTAGTAAGAAAAATCTCAAAATATTTTCACTTTCGGTCAAAAAACCTGCTCCCGGTTGTTGGATTTTGTTGGCTAACGAACTCGTCCAAGCAAGAAAACCAGCACATTTGGTCTAAATTGGTGTGCGAACACATATATATCGAGTTTTTAACGATGCCCCAAAATCTGTTCTGGGGACCATGATAGGTGCTCAACGATCTCTCCCTACTTTAGGTCTCACCATAAGAGTCACTACAATAGCTCGTCATGTCTGTGAAAATTGGATAGTAACATCAGTAATAATACGAAATTAGCAAATATTGAATAAATAACTGCAGGGGATGTAACGGCAGAATTCTCAAACTTTAATCTTTACTTTAAATGCACTAAACAAAACTGTATTTAACATTTAAAAACGAAACACAATAATACAGTAAAACATCATTAATTATAATCAATGGATTTGTTTACATTCAAGTATATAAATTTAATTGGGTTATTTAATCTATGCTTCTATGGAGTTGAATCCTTATAATTGAATCATACCATCTGGTAGGCAAGAATGAACTAAAACAGGTGTTATTGATCAATTAGACCAGTCATTACAGCAAAAAAAAAAAACAAATTTGTTAAAAATTTAACAGCAAACAGATTGCATTATAGTTTGAGGAATAATTTTCAGATTAAAGTTTTCCCTTCGGAAACAATTTAATTTTTTTCTTTGTGGAATTATTTAAACAATAAAAACCGTAAAAAACTCTACTTTTTTTAGTTTTTCGTTTATATGTTGTAAATGATGTGATGAAAACCTATCCTTAAGCTATACTATTCAAATAGAAAAGTTGTAGGAAATAATAATATAATTATTTAAAATAGGACTTGGAAAGTCTTGATCGGTATGTTTTTACTAAAAAACATAGGAAAACCAAGAAATTCTTTTTTTTTATTAATAATTTCTACAGTTTAAAAGTTAAGGCTTCGGCATTGTATAAAATGACAGTCAATGGCATGTTTATTAACCATGCACAATGGATGGCCTATGGGGTAAATAGATTTTGCAAAATAACTGTTTAAACCATGTTGACCCTTATCTTGAAAAATGCATACTTATGAATTGTTAAGGAAGATTTAAATTGTTCAAAGGGATTCTGAAAGTGGAGATAATATTTCCGTAAAAATGTTCAGAATTTGGTTGAAAGAAGTCTCGAGCACTAGCCTAAACGCGTGAACCATCGGTGTGAGTCTAGTAGAGTAGAGTTGGTGCAGAAACTTCCCCACCATTGGCTAGTTTACTGGCTAACTTAACAGCAGTTCCCCCACCAACTTTACTCCATTAGACTCCGACCGATTTCTCTCACGTTTGGGGTTGTGTTCGGGACCACTTTTTACCAACTCTCAAAATTTTTATGGAAATCTGAAATATACATTTTGAAGCTCATTTTCTCTAGTTTCAGAATCAATTTGACACATTTTAATGGGGCATAACAATTCATTTATATGCATTTTTCAAGATACGCTCTAAATCGTTTAAACATTTATTATAAAAAATTAAAATATCCGACAAGTTCCCACTTGTGCATAATAAATCTACATGCCTTCAATTGTCAATTCTGAAGCTTTAAACTTTTTAAATGTCACAATTATGAATTTAAAACAAAACAAAAATTTTCCGTGATTTTTTTTCAGTAAAAAATGCACCGATCAATATTGCATAGTCTCATTTTGAAGAGGTTTTAATTTGCTACAACTTTTCCATTGAAAGTTTAGCGCTTCATCCAACGATTTACAAAATATAAGCGAAAAACCCCAAAAAGTTCAAATTTATCATGGTTTTTGTTGTTTAAAAATTCCACAATAAAAAATCGTTGTTTCCGAAGGTGGTATTTTCATCTACAAACCACAATGCAATATATTAGCTGTTAAATTTTTATCATAAAAAAAAATTAACTGGGTGTGCTTAAGACCACACGTTGGAAGTGATAACTTCTATGACTACGGGGATTTTTAACTCGGTAAATGTGTACAATTATAAGGATTATAAAACTGTAGGCCTATTTGTTCAAATTGTTTATTTATATCCGTTATTATATATTTAAAGAAAGGTAAAAATATTATCTTTTAGTTACCTTTTATTTCATATTGATAGATCAAATGATTTAGAAGTTGTTAATATTACAGTAAAGAAATTAATAATCAAATATGTTATACAAAGATGTACGAATGTTTGCGAAGTTAAACAGTAGGTATCCTTCTTTAAATTTGTATAAACGAATATATTGATGATCAAAGGTTAGTTTTATATACAGTTTTAACCCCAAAGCAAATCTTATAACGTGTAGAAGCCCATATAACTTATAGTTATAGAAGCCTACATTAGTTGTATAACTAATATATAAGAAAATTAACATCACAAGAAATTTTAATGGTTGAAGTTGTAAACATAACCCCAAAATATAATCTACGCTGGGTTTTGTTTAAGAATTACAGATGATGGGCGAAATCAGCTGTTATATTATATTAACTAATTCTTATGTGTTAATTTGATTGCTATGCTAATAAATGTAAATAATGTATTAATAATATTCCCTCTCCACGATCTGACTTGTGTCTAAACAAAAGCGTGACGCGAGATCTCGCGAGAAATCTGGCGTGATGCGAGATCTCGCGGGAAATCTGGCGTGATGCAAGATCTCGCGAGAAATCTGGCGTGACGCGAGATCTCGCGGGAAATCTGGCGTGATGCAAGATCTCGCGAGAAATCTGGCGTGACGCGAGATTGCGAAAACATAGCCAAGTCGAAAGTGCCCAACGGGCCAATAGAAGTTATCACTTCAAAAATCTCAATTGATTGGTCTAAAACTAATAGTAAAATGTAGTTGAACCATTTAGATTTACCAACTCCTTCGGTTAATCATATTGAACGTTAACCGACAGCGAAGGTACTATTACAAGACGTAACAAAAACAAATGGTTTCGTACATTTTAATTTAGTTTGTATTTAAGAAGGTTAAAATATGTTTCTAGATTTTATGGCGTCTGTTTATTCAAACGCTGCATAGCCTCCAGAGTAAGAATTTTGAGTTGAATTATTTATTACTTTTATATTTAGAATTAATTAAACTTGAAATAATGTACTTATTGGAGTCAAAGATAACGCCAGGTCGGTGCGGCAATAAGTGAAACACAACAAGGAGGAAATGCTAATTACTGGGAGTTATTTATGCAGAAGCAGCTGTAGGAGGACCGAGTGGGTGGTTTGGAGTCAAGCAAACTAAACGTTACCAGTTCTTATAAAATGTAACAATCATTGTTTGCAACACCTTTCGTCTTGATTTGTCTTTGCGTATTTATTCGGCGAATGGAGCTATTTTCCTTCTTCGGTGTCTTGGTTTTATCGTCATAAAGCAGGCATTCAATATAGGCCCCAGATCGCTTCGCTCACCAACTCTGGTTGCGAAGCCAATGCAAACAGATTATTTTATACTGTGATGTTTTCACGGAAATGGATGCTTCGCTGTGACGTATACATAGCTGATGTTAGACAGAGATCGAAATAGACGCAACCGACAATAATTCGAATTGCGGCGTGCGTTGTAATTTCAACAGTAATATTAATTAAAAAAAAAAATGTATATTACTAATTAACTGAAACAATATAATATGTAACACCAGATGATTGACTTATATTACAGTAAGCCTTTTGTTTGCTTTTACCTGATATAAACAACACTGTTATTTGTCAATAATAATTACCAGATTATAAATTTGCCAAAGACTTATTACTAAATTATAAGACAGTAATCCATTTTCATTTATTTTGTGTTTGTTTTTATTTAGTTAACCTAACCTAAAAAGCGGTTTTGAAAATTAAATAAACTTATTCTAAATTGTCTATGTTGGTTGCTATGGTAATGAATCTAAATGCATTCGACAGACGTTTGTAGGTTCAGAATTAATAGGCCACAACTAGAATAGTGTTGCTGATCTTATGATTAAAATAAGCTGTTTTATCTGCAATAGGGCTGAGACATATTTTAATATTTTTAACCTGCAAAATTATTTCTACGTGCACTTCTACATCGTGGTGTGAAAATACCCTTACCGTTTCAAAGGTATCATAGTTGGCTGTAGGTTGATTACGAACGGTCAGTCAGTCAGAACTTCTTTCTTTTATATATACAGATATAGGCTTATTTATAAAAAAACATAACGTACATATATTTGTGTTATGTACTTAATAACGTATGATTATTTTCTTATAATACAGTTAAACAATGCATGATTGAAAATAATAAACGTTAAGATTATTATATGAGACATTTGATAAACAGAAATATGTCCACATTTCTGTGCTGAATATAAGATCATGTATTTGTGAAAATTCGTCCAGCCTTGCTGAAAATCCTTTCTGATTGTACAGAAGTTTCAGGAACACAACCTCAACTGAGAGTACAGCGTGGAAATGAAGCGAACTCGTGGCCATTCACCTAAATTGAAAAATAAAATATTGCAGCTATGAACATACAAGATTTAACAAAAATGCAAAAAAATATAAATTACAAGTGTCATTTCACCTTACAAAAAATTCGCTCATCCCCGTATGTTTTTCAAATAGTTTCTCGTAGTACCCTAAATTGAGTAGACTGTGACAACTCAAATTATATTAAATATTCCACCCACTAAAAATCATCTAATAGCAATAAAACTAAAACCGATTTAAAATAAATGGTGTAAACTTTAATTTTTGTATTTAAAAATTTGTTCTAAAATGTATATTTACAAATGTAAACATCGTTTTAAAACTTCAATTTTATTAAAAGCTACTGTCGCGCGAGAAAACACAAAGAACTTACTCCAAGTTTTCACTTCTCTAAGGCTCAATATCGCTCGACAGAACTGTTTTCAAAGTAATATAAAGATACTTTTGGATTTGTCAAGATTTGAACTTTCTAAAACTGCCTTCTAATCAGACGTCACTCTTATAGTTTTGAAAATATATTGTTTTCTGTAAACCCTTGCAATTGGACAGTATTCAATCAATGAAAAGCACATTTTTCAATCGATTATATCTATTAAAATTCGATATATTTGTAAATATATGTTTATATCGTTTGTAGAGCAAACCATTCCTTTCGTTTAAAGTAAACGACATTTACTGTTACGATTTTTTTCTTTTCTTTTTTTACATACTTTTTTATTTATCCACATATGTACATGATATTTTATTAATAAATTTACATGGATTATCTAGTCACCTAAATCCAGTAGCGGTGACTAGGAAAAAATAATATAAAACTTATAGAACCAATATTAAAGTCCACAGAAATATTGATATTTTACTTTCGTGCGGCATTACTATGATGCCTGCTCTACGCAAACATTATGTAAAACAAAACACAATACTAATTAAACTAAAAAATTAAGAACTAAACAACATAAATATCTTATAATCTATACACATCCAAGTCTGCGCCTAGATACTCCCAGAAAATTCTCAAAAGCGAAAGATAATCATTTCAGAATATTGGTTATACTATCTATGTTACTTGTTTTAAATAACCATTCTTTGGATTTATGTAAAACTATTTTTAATGTTGCACAGGTCCTAATTTCCTTTGGTAGGCAATTATATGCCTTCGGTCCTACCGCCAAAAGAGAATGTTGAAAAACTTTTCTAGAGGCCCTCGGTCTCCTCACATGCAACAAAGAATGACCTCGCGTACTGCAGTAAGCGAGGTCATTGTCATTATTGCCACTTCGAATGAAAAATATTTGTAAACTTTAAAAATAAATAAATGTTTAAGGGGTAAAATTTTTCAAAAAGAGGAAAAGGCGGTTCTAAAATAAAATAACTCGCACAAAAAACTTTTGCGTGGTCACCAAAGGTTTCAATGCTGATTTGCTTGCACTACCCCAGCATTCAATTGCATATTGCAATTGGTAATGAATTAACGCAAAATAAAGGATACGTAGCAGCTCTGTATCACAAATTTTCCTCAAACAATAAAAATTTCGAATATTTCGTCTGGTTTTAGAATGTATATATTTGAAATGTTCTTCCCAAGACACTCTACTGTCCAAATAAACACCAAGATATTTTATTTTATTTACATTTTCAATAGACTGGCAAGAACATGCTGTATGACTTACGCATAATACATCATGATAAAACATTTTGTTTAAATCCTAGACCTCTTAAATCAAAATGAATGTATTTAGTCTTTTCTATATTAACAACCATCCCGTTTACGTTACACCAAATACGATTTTATTCGTACAGTCGTGGGAAATACAGACTTTTGTTGAATTCAATACGCCGA
>JAGFPH010000343.1:502046-567702 GCA_018207615.1 Philaenus spumarius
ATGTTGCTGTCTTGCTCTTGCCTACGCTAAGTCAGTGTACTTCCTTAGTTGCACACTGTTTTTAACCTAAGCTCAAAACAACATTTGTTATTTCAACGAGCGAGGTCTACTGTTCACAGAACTGCTAGTATTCTTGACTTAAATTCAAACCAAGATATATTTTCGCACTTTAACAATAAAACAAAGTGTCGTTCTGTTTGTGCAATGTAAATTCGTTACTTCACCTGTCTGATAAATGTGTAGTAAATAAATTTGTTCCTTCATTTTTAGCCTCATTACCAAACGCCAATTAAAAAACATTAGTTTACCAACACTGCGGGGTAAGTCTTGCGCACAGCTTATTATGTGCGCATGCGCACAAAAGCCATAACACAAAGCCGCTGGAACTGTGAAGCGCACAATATAATATAATATCAAGGTAAATAGGGGGTGCTCCAGATCCACAGTGCCCATATACAAGGCGCCACTGAATACTACATAAATAAGAGATATTTGGTGCAAATAATAAGTCACAACATTGGATGTATTAAAAGGCTGCAATTTGATGGAAACTAACTACAAATCAGCGTATTCTACACACACATAAAACATCAATTGGATAAATTTGCCTCTTTTTTCTTAAAAATTTACGGAAAACACATTTATTTGTTTCACTTCATTGCGGACATTATTTATTTTTATTGCGCAGAATTTTCGTACGATTCAAGCTAAATATTTACTCGGAAACTAAATTTTTAGCGAATTCCATAGAAAAGATGAGCTATTACAGTGAATCGGTGAGAAATGGTCTGTGATCACCGATCATGGTCCCAAAAACACGTTTTGCATTTTACGTCCGGTTTAGTCCGAATTCGTCACACTCGTTGGGTTTCGAAATCGATCGGACGAACAAAAAAATCCAACTACCGTAAATTTAAGGACAATGAGAGGAGAATGTGTCACAGTTCAGTTTAAGAAAGAATTTTTATTGGTATAAAGTATTACTCTATAACCCTCCGATAATGGTAAATTGGTTTCTGAAACGTACGTCACTTAACTAGAATAACATACTCACTAAATTTAGTTTTAATAATTTTATTGTATTTTCGTTGTGTTATTGTGCCAAACTCGTTGTTGAGGCTCAGTGCTTTAATGTATTACGTGCTCAAAATTACGCATTGAATTGAGTTAGCAGCGTTGGGTTGTTACCATGATGGCTTCTAACGTTGTTTGAGCTTTTCCGTATGTAATACCAAAGCGTTGTATCATATCAAGGGTTTTATTTTCACCGACACGACACATTCCCGTTTTATATAAAGATATTTTGTCCCCATTGTGTTGGTTATGTGTATACGATACTACAGCGGACGTGCTCAGAGGTTTACAGTTCCGAAATGGTTGACAACTTTACATGTTTAAATCTATAATAAAATAAAGAATATCTTATGTAAGTTTTTTACTTCCAACTATATAACAGCTCTTTATGATTTCATGAAATATTCTGTTTTACCAATCACATTGTCAAATGTCAATAAAGCACTTAACGTTATTATTGGACATAGCTTTTTTAGTGAATTTCGAAAGGACTGATGAGCTATGTAGTTATTGTTAAGATGAGATTTAGGATTGGACAATGATCACCGATCATTATCCCCAGAACATGTTATTTTATGTCATTAAAAATTATATATATGTGTTCGCAATCTAACGGCCGCAGTTTACGTACGATTTTTTGGTCCAAATTTGGAAAACCAAGTTGGATTTATAAGTTATAAAAAATGCAACAAAGCGAAATAATGTTTTTCGGCCGGAAATATCATTTTTTTGAGATTGTTTGTACTGTAGTGAAACTTTCTATTTAAGAATTTAGAAGATTATTCTGAACATTTTAGGGTTTTTTTACACATCCTTATAGACCGTCCGGTCCTCCCAAAATCAATCAAAACGTAAAATAGCATAAAAGTACCCGATTCAAATCCACGTGGAGATTTTATTTACCATTATGGCAGCTACTTATACGACGCCAACGGCCGAGATGCAAACTCTCAAAGCGTCGTAGTCCATAATCCCACTGTCCATAGTCACATGGTCGCAAGGTCGAAGTACAAACTGCAAAGCGCAGTCATAATACGAGGGCCTTCCCATGGGCAAGCTTACATTGGACGCCCAATACCGTACCGGGTTGTACTCATTCTGTGGACTCATTTTTCATAAAAACTATTTAGACTAGTAGTCATGAATGTTTGGTAAATAAGAATAGAAACAGTAAAAATTGTCCGACAGCGCCAAAAAAATACTTTACTGCGGAGGGCAATAACAAAATTGTATCAGCAGTTAATGGCGCCCCCTATTGATACGGCGCCCGGGGCAGCTGACCTACTTGCACCTCAACCCTAACTCAGGGAAATCCCTGAGTCGAGGTGTGTAAACTCGAAAAGGAAGTTTATTTGGTGCGGAAGGAAAGAGGCAGCACGTGAGCTGGGGTTGGAGGCTGAGGAGGAAACAAATTCTACTAAATCTAATCAGTGCCTTTGTGAGTAGACCAATAGTTGGTTTAAAACCTAAAACATATAACCTAATTTTTGAAATTCGCTCAATTCATGTCAGCGGTTTCTATTTTATTTGTTAGAGAATGTCTCTGATAAGGTTTTTGCTTTCATTAATTTTGTTTAGTTTATTTACTCTTTTCTTTTTTTCTGTGACAGCCGAAGCAAAACGTGACCACTGTAATAAGACTGTCGACATCTACGAGGACGTATCCAGCCCGGAACTGACGCCAGAGAATGTCGGTTACCCGATGACCTGCTGGTACCGCTTCCGGTCATTCAGAGGTACGCCCAGAGATTGGATACTGCGAATACGTTTCAAGAAATTCAAAGTGGGAACACTGGTGAACGCTACATACTGCCATAATGGATACATGCAGGTTAGTTTGAATTACACAATAAGTGAAGTTTATGCAGGATAGAAGTAGTAGTGCGAGGTCATATCTGTGGCCAAAAGTTTTGTATCACTATCCTGAAAGTTTTACAAAATTAATGTTAATGACATTAACGCATGGTTTGAAGTGAATTTGAAATAGGCAATTAGATAAAGATTTAAATAAGGCTATCAAAACTGGATTTAAAGTAGGAGATTAGATGTAGATTTAAATAAGGCTAGCAGGTATGGATTTGAAGTAAGTGAGTAACATATACAGGGTGATTCTGTAATGTTCGTAGGTAATGTAGAGAGAGGGATGAAAAATGGGTAAAAATAAAGACAAAGTACCTATAAAAATATGCCCATTTAGTTTTTAATACTAAATACTGGAAAGCATATTTCTAAAATGGCTTAACCGATTGAGTTGAAATTTTGCACGTAACTCATCAATATAAAGACCTGGTTTGAAAAAATAATCAACATGTTCCAATAATCCGTTCGAAAATGGAGGACATTTGCACATTTAGTTAAGAATAACTCCAAGAAATAAATTTGTATAAATACGTAAACAATTCATTTTTGGGTCATTTAAGTTCCTATCTAGGTAATGGTATAATTTCTAAAAATATCTAAATGTTTTAACATCTCATTTTAAAAGTAGTATATTTTGAATAACTTGGAGGTTTTCAAATTGTGAAAATATCACCCATTTTTACAAAATGGCGACAACTACAAAATTTTCAATGGAAACCCTCATTTTGTATTGCATTTTCATTTTTTATACGTGATTTTAAGACATTTTTATAAAACTTTCTTGTAAATTTGGCTTGAAGTTTTAATTTTCGATTTTTGAAAACATAGAAAGCAAAATTCAAAGCTCTTATACACACAATTTCAGATGACTTAGTTCATACAAGCGTAGGGACTTGAGACGGACGGACACAACTCACAGTCCGGCTCTCAAGACCATACCGATACCCTCCACCCTTCTAACCCTTTCTCATTGATATAACCTCAAAAACTCATCACAAAAAGCACTAATAGGATCTCTTAATATCTAATTGCCTAATTATCACTATTTGCTTACTTTGTCCTTTACCTGGGTACTCCTGGAGGGCTGGTTTGAATAATTATTTTACTTGACACTTTTAGCTACTTTACTTGATTTTAATATGAAATGACTCTTTCCTCAAAGTCTTGGGACGGTTATAAAGAATAACATTTTATGATTGCAAAATTACATATACTTTAAACTTGTTAAATGGGTCCGAGCACTTGACCGTTTATTTTTAATTAATTTGCTTCTACTCTCTTTAGCATGCTTGATATATGCTGTTCAATAAAATGCATTTATTAATTTTGCGCTTATATTTCTAAATCCATTCACTTGGTTTTGATGAAATTAAAACTCAATCTCCTCTACACATAACGTTTCTTATTTTTTCTTAACTAAATGCAAATTATATTCTTTTGGGTGTATTCTTACTTGCTAACATCTTTATATATATATCAAACATATATCAATCCTTATCATGAATTTTCATCTTATATTTCCGTCGTATATTTATATAAATTTCTTTCTTTCCTCTTTTAGGAAATTAAAAACAAGGTGAGTGTAACCCGTTCAAATTACTATATAATAATAAAATTATTTTATTTTGTTAACCTGAATTTACTTTATATTAAAACCAGCCTTAACAATGCATCTAGAGTTTCCCCAAAAGTTTAGTTAAATTTATAATTAAAATTTCATATATCAAAAATCAAAATTACTAAATAAAATTTCTGAGCTTGTCCTGTACTTAGTTAGCATGAAGTTGAGTTCTTCCCTCAGGATCCAGGGTAGGATGGCGTAAGGTCCTGTTGGTCCAGATGTCGGATTGCTCGCTCTTAAGTTGTTCAAGGCTGATTTGATGAGTAGTTCCACAACGTCTGGTATCTTTGGGGTCTAAATGTCTACTAACCCCTACGAGTTACGATTCTGTCTTGCGTTCGACAAAATTTCTTGACCTTGACCTTGAGTTTTTCATTACAGGCAAACTACAACAAAAAGTTTTAAATTGTTAATAACTTTTTCCACTGCATCAACGGAAAACAAATTTGATATTCGGTTTCCTTGATTTATTTGTATTTTTTTATAATGTCATTTATCATGCTACGCTGACCGGTTCACTAGTTATTCGCTATTAAGGATTTCACTATTGTTTGTCAAACTAACTTTCACACTGGCGGAAAAGCTCTAATCGCTACCCTAGTTACGTAATTATTAATTAATTTTAATATTAACTAAACTCTTTACAACTTATAATTCAAAAACAAAATTATATTTGATAATTTAATTGCATATTCATGACACGTGGACTTTACACGCTCAAAATTTATAAGAAACACATTTAAATTGAAAACTGCAAGGAGCAGTTTTTATTGCCATCAATTACCTTTATACAAATCAAACAAAACATTATACAATTTAAAAATCATCATCATTTTCCTAAGTTATAATTATTTTCCTTTAAAACTAATCACATATTATGTTTTAATGATTTTGAACTAAAATCCATTCTGTTATGGTTTAATTATTTTACATTATTTTGATTTTTTTTTATCAAATATAGGATATTCTAAGTCCCTTATTTTCATATAAACAGATTTCGTCAGTTTTCTGCAACACGGTGTATCGAACCAGTCTAGCAAGGTACACTTCCATTGTTCCCCTTATACAACGCATTACATGGTTCCTGATTTAGAATTAATATATATATATATTTTCCTGCCCCAAGATAATTTGGCTTTACTATACTGGGAATTAGGTACAAAATTTAATATTAACAAAATTAAATTAACTCATATTTTTCCAAAATTTTAACAAAAACTTGTCTTCTAATGGGTGGAATCCCACCCCATTAGAGACTGTATAACCAATCTGTATATATAACAAGAATTAACAATTAAAATAAAGTTATTTCATCTCCCTAACTATGTCTTGTACGAGCACACGCTGACACACTTTTGGGTTCCATAAGCCACGGTATGAATTTCAATATACATTTAATCAAAGCATCCCTGTATCTAAATAAACTAGGACAAACAAAGTATACGCGGGTAAAATACATGCATGTAATATTGGTGCGGGAAAAGAGACTTGAACGCTGGAGTAGCAAAGCGTGCGATAAACTTTCCTTGATAAGATAGAAGATTATTTCTCCGTCTTTTGCAGAAAGTAGAGGGCAGATGTATGGCGAAGGGCGTGTTTGTGTATTTGGCTTTGTGCCAGTTATCAAAGACAAAAGATTGTTCAGTGTAAGAGCCATGGAGGTTTTTCTATTAAAAATTATTACTTAAATAATTATTAAGTTATCAAAGTAGGATACATTGATGAATTTCTTTTAATCCTATCTAAATCGATTAGTAAAAAGTCTAGACTGTAAGTAAATACTCTCAAACTTAACCGCGAACTTTTTCTATTATTTAACTAATTAATTGCATTCTCAAGATACCAAGATGCTAATTAAATACAAAATCCACTTAATATTTTAGGACATTTGAATTAATTTCATTCAAAAACACTTAGATTGTCCGACTGAGAGTCCTTGTGTACTATAGCGAAGTGTCAGCCACAAAAATATTTCGTAAAGGCGGACAAAGAGTCTGGGCCTTTTCTAATTGACAGCTGGACTTTTTGTTCCATTTAAGCTTATGACTGACCCCCTCTACCTACATCAATTAGTGTTTTAAAAGTTTGATTTTAGGACAGAGAGTCCGGGTACCTCCAGCAAAGAGACAAAAACAAAAATATTTCTTTAAGACGGACAGAGAGTCTGCGTATTTTCTGATAGACAGCTGGACTTTGTGCCCCCCTTTATGCTGGTATTAGTGTCTTAAAATTTGGTTATCAGACTGAGAGTCTGGTTTCGCTTCACAGCATGGTCAACCACAAATATATTTCGTAAAGACAGACGAAGAGCATGGACCATTTCTGATAGACGGCTGGACTTTCTGCCCCCCCCCCTTAATGCTGGTATTTGTGGATCAAATTTTGGAACTTTTCTGATTGTTAGCTGGACACTTTGCCCTTCTTTACGCTTGTATCTGGCTCTTTACCAGCTTCAATTATTCCCCAAAAGTTGTATAATTTAAGACTAAATATTAAGACATTTAAAAAAAACATTATTAATGAAGTAATTTTGTTGAATACTGTTAAAAATAATTGCTACCGTACACAAAATAGCCTGAAGTATTTACTTAAGTTTCTAGTCACAGTATGTTTCCAGTTTGTAAACATATATACTTATGTAATAAATATTGCATGAGTTAATATATGATAGAATTTAATAATGAAAAATAGAATATGAAGTAATAATAGTAGGCCTAAATTTAAAGAGCTTTTATACAGGCCTTAGAAAAAAATCTAGCCTATCAAATCTGTTAAGTTCCGTCTTTGGAATTATCATTATTTTTTAAGTTTTATACGAATTATTAGTAGAAGACGTTTCACTTGACATATTATTTTTTTAATAATATAGGATTCAATGGTTTTCGGTAAACAAATTAAATCGATTTCCATAGCCTGAACAAAACACAAGGGCGAAGGAATAAATAAAGACATTTCATGTACCGTCTGCGCGCCCTACTATATTATGCTGACACACCGTGTTCCCATACAAGTGACACGATATGAATTTCAATATAAATTTAATCAAAGGATTTCCTTTATCTACACAAACAAAATACGCTCGGTGAAAATACATGCATGAGATATTGGTACGGGTAAGGAGATTTGAACGCTGGAGTGAGAAAGCGTGCGATAAATTTTCCGAAGATTGAAGATTATTCCTGAGTCTTTTACGAAAAACAGAAGAGAATTGTTCACCGAATCAAGTATCGATGTGACAGTTATTAAAGGCAAAACAATGTTTTGCGTAAAACCATTTGCCGTTAATCTCCTCGAGCTGAAATAGAAATATCAATAAAATATGTATCTCTCTATTATACTGGGTGTCACAAAAAACATTAGCGAGATGCACAGGATCTGATTGTAAACATTGAAATAAATACAAAATGTTTCGTAACTTGTTTCGCATCAGCTAAGTTTAGTCGCATTCAGCCATTTTGTTTTTTACAAAAAATCATTGTTATTCCACAAATAGATAAGATATTGAGTTCAAATTTTGTACAAGCATTTTGTTTGTTACGATGTACGAAGTGTAGAAAAACGCCGAGAATTTACTTTCATAATTTTCTAAATGGACCATGTTAGTCTACACATTTTTAAAGTTGATTATCTTAAAAACCGCCAACTTTACAAAAAAATTACAAGAGACAAAATATTTGTATTTTTTAACGACAGACAATGTGATTATTTTGTCATTTCTGTAGGTTAACTGAGTTAACAAAACTGAAATAATTTCTTGGTACAGTAACCTAAAACATCCAAAATTAGCGTAAAATCAAAATTTATGAGACTTTACATCATTTATTAAAACTACAAGAATTCCAACAAATTTTGGTTTTCTATACAAAAACAGATGATTGAATATTTTCACAGAAATGACGATTGAGTGGTGACCTATACATAGCTAATGTAAGACAGATCGAAATAGACAAGACAATCATCTGAATTGCGACATGCGTTGTAATTTCACAATTAATATTTAAATAATCAACATTTAAAACAAATTTTGATGTCACCAGTTAAAGGAAACAAAATAATATGTAACACCAGATGTTTGACTTAAAATACAGTAAGCCTTTGTTTGCTTTTAACTAATATAAACAAAAAAACTGTCAGTTGTGAAGAGTAAATTTGCCAAATTCTAAATTGGCCAAATTGGTTGCAAATAAACGTGTTTAGGTTCGTTGTAGGCCTAACCTAAACTTGTTTAAAAGTTTGAAATACAAATAAACTGTTTTATTTATAATATGTAACAACATATGTTTGAATTGACTTATAATACAGTGAGAATTTTTTATTGATTATTGTTTGTGTTTGCTTTTAGTTTGTTAATCTAACCTAAAACGTTGTTGGTTGTGATAGTAAAAAAACTGATTCTGAATTCGCTAAGTTGGTTGCTTTGGAAATGAATACAAAGAAACGTGCGTTGCTTAGTTTTGATCCGAACAGCTGTTTTATCCAATACATTTTACAAATTCCTTTTTAAGTGTGCTCCTATGACCCAATAAGAATACCTTTAAATTTTCGTATGTGTATCTTAAGCAAATTTTGTCTCTACTTTGATTCTATCCCAGTCAGTCATTCAGTCAGGGCAAAGCCTCTTAAAGACACAGGCTAGATAGATTATCACAAATACACATTTATTTTACAGCAGAAAAATATACAAAACAAACTGACAAATTTTATTAAGTTTTTCATTAGAATGTTTATGCCTTGCCGCGTTGCAAAAGGTCTTTAATAAAAGTCAGTATATTCGGGGGTGACTGACCAGAGGGCGTGATCATATGACACGCGAGCTGACGCAAGTATTGCGTGATACTTTGGCATCACTGTTCTTCTCTAATGATACTAATCAACCTCTTAGAAATAAAAAGAACGTGAAGTTGAATATTTCTTTCTCCAAATGTTGCAAATGGGGCAGCCGTAGCAGTTATTTATTTAAAAAAATACAATTAAATCCACAACTAATCGATTTAATTAGTCAAAACTGGGGAGCATATACTAATAATAATAATAATAATAAAGAATGTATTTCTTGCGAACATAGTATACATAATATCAGCACTGACATAATTCACAACCTTACATAAATGAAACTAAAAATACATTTCGATAATAACTTAAATTTTCACTTATAACGAAATACAATAATATTTACAGAGGAAATTAGGTTATGTGTAATTTTTTTCCTACACTTTTACAGTTGTTGGGTTTACCAGCAAGAATTCGAAAAAAAAAAATTGAAGAACAGAAGGTCAATGCTACTACCATTATTTATAACAATATATAACTTTTAGTCATCTCAGCTAAGGCCTGTATCTACCTCCAACTAAACAAAAAGTAAATGTATGCGTCGTGGGACCCCCGTCAGGAACGAAGTTCATCACGCCTTTTCTTCAACTCTTTTACCAGCCTTAACGGCAACATACACACACAATCAATTTTAATATTTCAATTGCCGTTTATTATTAGATTTTTTTACATAAATATTTACTGTTTCCATACGTTTAATGTTATTAAAATAAAGGTGTAGAATTAATTATAACATCAAAGCTAAGATGGTAAACACAGTTAAATGCCCATTCATTGTAAATGCATTTAATAAACATAAAATGTTGGTTCATCAGTCTAGACCCAACCTAAAATTATTGTGTGTATGATTATTTTATTTTACCTGTCTTAACGTCAACATACATGCAATAATTTTGAGTTAGGCCTAAACTTAAAATTACTTTTTAGGCCTAACCTAAAATGTCAGCACTTGATAATATCTGAACTACGCCGTACGGAACCGATCGCCTCTTAATTTAAATTGATGAACCAAAACACATATTTCTTAAATGTATTTACATTAATTGCCATAGCAACCAATTACTAACACTTTTTTCGTTACGCATTACATTTTCTATTTTTTGTTAACTCCTACCGCAAAAGGCGTTAAGGAACTTCGTTCCAAAAACAGTGGCGAGAAAAGAATCGCATTACACCTAAACAGACGCACAAAAAATATTTTCAATATTTAAAAATTCAAGAAGTCAGATATTTAAGTATTCACAAAAGGTTTACCTAGATGAATATTTTTTATATTTAAAAAAATAAATTATTATTTATGTAATTTTATATTATCTTTTTGTTTGTTTTCATTTCCGACGAGGCTATCTTAGCTACAAGGACCAGCCGTAGCTCAAATTAAAGATTATCGAATTCCATATAACTTCCATATTCTTGACTTTTCTGTAGGATGTGTCATTTTGCCGGTATCAATCTTGAAACATAAAGAAAACCTAAAATGAATTGTAACTTTTAGGAAACCAAGGTCATTATTTAAAAAGCTGCACCTCGTTAAATATATAACTTACAAAAACGATTTTGATCTCTTTTTGTAGTAAATTTAGTATACTTTTAAATCTAAGAAGACCTTTTTCCATAAAACTCATAGTTTAGAATATGTTTTACAAAAACCGAAAAATGTTCGAAAAAACCACAGTTTTCGACCATCATTCAGCAAACACAGGTTTCTGAGGGTTGCAAATCTGGATTTGTAGTCCTAGTAATGGTCCGAAACACCTCTCTAAAAATCATTAATACTCCATTTAATGTAAGTTCACGTATTTTGTATGTAACATTTGACTTTGCTATTAGTAGGCAAAGCATTAAAGGATTTAGGTACCTGATATAGGAAACATTTGTGATATAGGTTAGTTTCGATAGTTCATACCGCTCCCTACGCTTATTCTGAATGTTAAATGTCTGCATATCTATCTTTCCTTCTATAGCCGCATTTAGGATGGCATACTCATATAACCTTCGCAAAGAAAAAAAATTCAACTGCCTAAATAAGTTCAAGGAGTGTTCTAATAATCATAGATTGTATGAATGGTGGTCACTTCTAAGTGGCACTTTATCAAGATTTTATTTTGTATTTGTATGTATACGTTGTATATACTTAAAATCTTAATATTTTAATATAGCGTTTTGCAATACACTGAAGGGCCCTACAATACACTTTATGTGTATAGTATATGTCTGGATTATAAAGACATAATTTATTGTATGTCATCACAGCATTAAATCAAATTATATAAACGACTAAGAAATACCAAAGTATACGTGGTGTCTTTTTTAAACCTATTCAGCGTCTTCGTGAGTGTTCCAGTTTACCAAATAGTTGACTGAAACCATAAAACATACAAATTTAATTTTGGAATTTTGCTCAAGCCACTTCAACGGTTCAGCATGATCGAATTCTAGTTGCGCTCGATCGCTTTACCAATGCAGTATCGTAAACTAGACTTCTCTTCAAGAATGACTGCATACCTTTAGGATGAAACTTATCACAATGGTTTGCTTCCTTTATTTCGTAAACTTTGCCCAGTATCTGGGTTAGTCAATGGGGTAGTTGGGGGGTTGTGTTTACGTCTGGAATTTTTTACATGTACTAACTATTAAGATTTTAAACAAAATGGTTTACTTTAAATATCGGGTAAATTCAAATTTGCACCGCTTATTACCACTAACTAAATTAACAGATCGCAAAACACTACAAAACTGTTTGATTTGTTTTGTCACTTGAAGCTTGTGCAAATCATTTGAGGCTCGTTCAACTTCCCTTGCTTCATTTATTTTTAATTTTCTTTCCATCAATACAAAACCTGACTGAGCTGTACAAGTGACAAAGTATCCCATAACGGCTTTGTTATCAATCCACCTAACTAACTGTAATAACTTCTTGTTGCTATATAAGGGAACATAGGCTTCAAGTTATAATTTAAAACTCATTGTGTTTGTATCCAAATGACAGATGATTAAAAGTATAATTATGTCTGTCGGTGTGACTCTTTGTCATTCAAGTAGTTTACTTACTGAATA
Source organism: Philaenus spumarius (assembly GCA_018207615.1). Classification (NCBI taxonomy): domain Eukaryota; kingdom Metazoa; phylum Arthropoda; class Insecta; order Hemiptera; family Aphrophoridae; genus Philaenus; species Philaenus spumarius. The sequence continues at coordinate 514,489 of JAGFPH010000343.1, forward strand.
TAACGTGTTTCGGAACTCGTTCCATCTTCATATTGTCGCTCTGAATCTGAAGATCTGAATAAAAAAGTCGCAGACAATCTAACAAAGTGACAGTCTGAAGATAAAACGAGTTCCAAAACGCGTACAATATGAAAATATATGTGAAGAGCGGGTTGCGCAGGCAGCAATTGTGTGTGAAAGGGAGGAGGTATGCTATGTGTGGCGATGTGGGGGATGTGACTGCTGCCAGTACTCTACTACCCAGTGTGTTTTTTACGGCCGGAGCAAAGCGCATGGCTTACATGGCTTACTGTCTCACTGATTTCCTACTAGTAGAACAACTTGGCTGCACATCCATTTTTGTTTGTACACCACAACAGAGTAAAAATAAGTAATTGTTTCCTTATCAAATAAATACACACAGGTCGTCAACGCTACAATGTTTTTAGAATCGGCAATATACTAGACAACGCGACGAACCTCTTTTACCGACCGACTCGCTACACTGACATACACGCTGTTAGCGCATGCGAATTGGCTGCCCCTGCTTCTGCGCATACAGCCAGCCGCTTCATCACATATATTTCCATCTGTAAGTAAAGTATTTGAATTACAAAATTTCACGCAGATGGACATAATTATCAATTCATTTCAAGTTATAGAGCTATTATATAAAAAAAAAAGAACAAGTGTGAAGGAAATCGCAATTAGATCTGTAAACATCGAATCATCAGATCTATTTGAGGGCTTAGAGTGAAGCTTTGGTGATATAAAATGGTTTTAGATTTAATCCATACTATACAAAGTGTATTGTTTAAGTGTGCCACCATTGGTATCATGTAAGTTATAAATATAACAGCAAATTTAAACAGGTATCCTTTCCTTGTTTTTGAGAAATCAAAATATATGTACATTAAATTTCTTATGGGGCATCCTATATTATGAACATTTGTTATCAACTTAAATTTTGTGTGTGAATTATTTGTATTTTTTTTACTCAATTTCTGTGTATTATGAATTTAAAAAATGACAAAAACCATATTTATTGATTTTTAAAAGTTAATTGTTTGTCTAAACAATGCTTTATTAGTGTTTAGAGCTTTTTAATTGGTTCAAAACGTTTCCATAGGAAAATATCTTCCACTCAGTTTGGGTGTTTTTAAAATGTTATAACCCTCTGACGTTTAAATGGTTAGTCGCAATAAAAAAAGAACAAAAAGTATTAAAATAACTTTTGAAATCAAAATTCATCATAAAATTCACGTGTTCGAAAGTTGACCGCCATATTGGAAAATGGTGGAAATTGACAAATGTTTTTGCTACGTAATAAATATCTTATAATTTTTCAAAAACAAGGAGTGGTATTCAATTTACATTTTGATGTATGATTTATAGTTTACAAGATATATCCCATTTAAAAAGACAGATTGTATACTCTTAACTTTAAGGGCTACAAATAGCTTATTGATGATACATTATTGTCTGGATGTTTTAAAAGACAAAATAAAAAAATTATCAATAATTTCAAGTGATAACTTTGGTCGCTTAAGAAATAACAATATACCATAAAAAGTTGAGATGCGGAAGTCGATACAGTTGGAAACAATAAACAAATAATTTGCTTCGTTTGACAATCTGTCTTTCTTGTTTTAATTATTTCAACACAGTTAATTGTTATCTCTGTAAAAGCTTCTTGTATGAGTGGAACAATACTTTGAGCATATTTTATAATTGAATAAAAAATAAGGACGACGGAGCAACAATAAGAGCAGAGAGAAACAAAGTTCAGCAGAGTGCAGAAGTTGTTCAAGTTGGAAACAATAAAACCATTATAGTATTTCTGCAGTAATTATTTCAAGAAGCGTGTTCTTAAGTGTTCTTTTATCAGAGGTGGAAACGTTTTATTCGTCTGTAAAAAGTTTAAGTTCTTGTAATTCCATTTTAATGTAGTAATTTAATCAGAAATATCAACTAAATAAATAAAAGCATCTTTGTCCTTACTGACTAGAGCGAACACTATACTTCAGATACAATCACGAAAATTTAAACGTATATTTTAATATTCGAAATCATCAGCTTTTCTAGGTTAGGTTAATAAAATAAAAACAAACAAAATTGTACGTAAAATGCAACTCAAACTTAATTAAATTAAAACTTTTATTGTTACATAACATTATAAATAAAACAGCCGATTTGGGTCAAAAACTTTCAAGTTAAGCCTACAATGAACCAAAACACGTTTATTGAAAACATTTACATATATATTACCATAGCATACAGCATGAAAAATTTAGAATTGTGTAGTAAAATCAAAGTCTACGAAAAAGGCTTCTGTCTTATACGTCAAACATCTGGTGTTACATATTATATTGTTTCCTTTAGTTGGTAATATCAAAATTCGTTTGCAATGTTGATTGTTGATTATTTAAATATTTATGGTGAAATAACAACACACGCTGTAATTCGAATTATTGGGGTCCGTGCGTGTTTATTTCCAGCTCTGTCTTACATTATGTATAGGTCACCGCTACCGCCACAACCCTAATTATACTCCGTCCAGGGAGAGTTTGTAGGAACGCTCCGCCTACAGTTTCTGTTGGGCTGGCAAAAGGCTAATTCACTTGAGTTGTCGTGTTCTCTGTAAGGGCGTTTACAAAAACAATTATGTAAACAAAAACGTGAATTTGTTTGACCCAACACCCTGAAATAGGCCTACTGGATATTAATAGAATCAATATTAGTACTATACTAATATTATTGGACTCTTGAGTCGTACGAAATACGTGCATATAAGTTATAATTAATTGAAAATGTATTCTTGTTAGTGAAAAGCATCTGAAGGAACTTCAACCTCTTCTACCACAATGAGTGTCATTCTTTTTAATGAAAGTCTTAAAAAGGCTGACACATGCTTAGGTCACATATACCTTTAGTACGGTAAACAATCCTACTAAACTGCTGATAATTAAAATCCCAATGATTGTCGTCCAAGAGATCTTAACTTGATTATTCATTTTCTGCGGGAAGTTCTTCTGCCATGTCCGGATCTTCATCACCACGTTTATAATAAACGTTTCAGCGTCTTTACTTTCTTCAATTAAATCGTCGAGTTTCCAAAATTTCTCTTCTTCATTTACACAACTTTTAAAACATTACAGAGCAATGGATTTTATCTTATTTATTAAAACTATAATAATTCACAAAATTTTATTTTAGGATGTTATCGACAATTACCAAGAAATGTTCACAGTTTTTCTCGATAACTCGGTTATCCCTTGACCTACAGAAAAGACAAAAAAAAAAAATATTTTGTTTGTCATTAAAAAGTAAAATATTTGGTATCTTGTAATTTTGCTTTTAAGTTAGCGCTTTGTAACGACCGCCATTTGGAAAATTATGAACATAAAGTCTTGGTGTTTGGTACGTTTGTAAATAGTAACGTACAAAATGTTTGTACCAAATTTAAGCTCAATATCTTATCTATTTCTTGAGTCACAGTGAGTTTTTGTAACAAAATGGCGAATTTTGGTGAACTAATCCGAATTCGAAAAGCGTTACCAATGCAATCCTGCATAACCCGGTAAGGTTTTTAGTGACAACCTGTGTATTTGTTAGTGCTGAGGTTTAAGTAAATATTTTATAAATAGTACACCCTTCCAGGTCTTCTGACTGATTTTGTAAAACCTATTCAATTAAAATATAACTTTCCTCTCCTTTTCCTGTAAAATAGCCCCGCAAACTGCTTTAGACGTTATTTACATTTAGAACTTCTGGCATGTTACTTTTTGTAAATGTGTCTTTCTTCTGAAAAATGTGTTCCAATGAGGAAAAACGCACTCAGCAAAGTGAAACCAATGACACAGTTTTGATTTTTGTTTGCTCATTTTCGAATTTTGAAAAAGTCCTTAGTTAAATAATTTGATGTACCTGTAAATTTACCAGCTAATTTACCTGCAAATTGGGTTTCTACTCTAATTATCTGGCTGGCTAGACAATCTTTGACCTCTTCTAATTCGCTTTGTATTTCTTTGAAATTATTACTAATAAAGGTTTGGTTTTTTACTAGAATTAGTCTGAATTTTAACTCTAAGGTTCGGTCTAAATTGGTTTTAAAGTGTTTGTTCGTTTTCTTTAACCCTACAGTAGTGTCATCGGTCTCAGAGTCCAATTCACTTTTTGTTAGCGTGTCACTCATTGTTCGCTAGAGAGGGAGGGTTGAGTAATTCAGTACCTTCCTATTTCTTGTCAGTCTGCCTGATGCTGTCTGCTCGTGATTTTCAGATTATGTTATCTATGATAAATTAAACAAATCGGACTCCTACTCTGAAGACGCCACACACAAATTTTACGAATTTTTGAAAATTGTCCAAGCGAAACAATTGTATACATTTTTTATTTGGGTTACAGATTTGACTCCTGTCTTCATAACTACTTTTTTTGCCAAGTTTACTCTTTTTCCACATAAAAAAATTAAGTATTAGCATAAAGTAAAAGTGTTTGAATTTTAAATCATAATTGTCAATGTATCTCCGTCATATAGCCCATCTGAAAATGTAGGAGAAGAACCATATTTACGATATTTGTCATTTTATTAAAGTTTGGTGACATATTTACAGAATTATTTTTAAAAAAACATCTAAATCGGTCTCACAGACCTATGACACCAATGGTGTTGCAAAAAGCATGACACTACTCTAGGGTTAATTTTCTGGTAATAATAAGTCGATCACGCAGACGAACCGCTGACGTGAGTAGAGTGGTTTACCTAAATTAAGTATGTTGTGAAGTTCCAACCATTTGGGGAATTGGCTGAATAGCTGCCTACGTGTACGTAACAGTAAGTAGAATGTATTTGCGCCTCAGCCTCCAGAAACGGCTCACGCGTTACTTCATTCCGTGCGCAGCGGAAATACTGGCACCTCTGAATGACGGCTTTAGATCAGAAATAGCTCCCACGTGGATTTGAATCGGGTACTTTTATGTATTTTACGTTTTGATCAATTTCGGGGGAACCAAATGGGCTATAAGGTCGTGTAAAAAACAAAACGTGCAGAATACTATAAAAAAAATACTTAATGTAAAAACAACGAAGAAAACCAGCGGCGTGTACCAAATTTGCACCAAATCGGACCTAAAATGCAGCCGCTAGAGTACGAACACATAAGTACCTATATGCAGATTGATTCCGGAAGAAACGGAGAAACTTTCAGTACTTTTCTACTAATGAAAATTAAGAAAAAAGTTCATATTAACATAAAGGTTCAGATATGTCAACAAATTTGTCCTGTTTTGCAACACAAGATATGTACATAATTTTGTTAACTTATTTTCAATAACAATAACAATGAGGGAGGTTAATTGACTTTATGAACACTCTGTAGATACTGCACAACTAAACAAGACCAAAGTATACGTGCTGTCTTTCTTAAACCTGGTCAACGCCTAGTCGTGAGTAGAACAATTTGCCAAATAGTTGACTGAAACCCTAAAACATATAAACTTAATTTTGTAATTTGGCTCAAGTCACGTCGGCGGTTCAACTGCGTGTTTGACTTCTCAAGTCTGATTCGGGATATTGCATACCAAAGATGAAACTAATCACAATGGTTTGCTTCCTTTATTTCGTAAACTTTGCCCAGTATCTGGGTTAGTCAAGGGGGTTGTGTTTACGTCTGGAATTTTGTACATGTTAGTGTAAGATTTTAAACAAAATGGTTTACTTTAAATGTCGGGAAAATTCAAATTTGCACCGCTTATTGTCAATAACTGAATTTAACAGATCGCAAACACTACGAAACTGTTCGATTTGTTTTGTCACCGGAAGCTTGTGCAAATCATTTAAGGCTCGTTCAGCCTTCCTTGCTTCAGTTGTTTTTAATTTCCTTTCCATCAATACAAAACGTGACTACGCTGTAACAAGGTATCCCATAACGGCTTTATTATCAATTCACCTAACCAACTGTAATGTCTTCTTGTTGCTATATAAGGAAGCATAGGCTGCAAGTTATAATTTAAAACTCATTGTGTTTGTATCCAAATGACTGATGATTAAAAGGATAATTATTTCCGTCTGTGTGACTCTTTGTAATTCAAGTAGTTAACTTACTATACATAACACGTTTCGGAACTCGTTCCATCTTCAGATTGTTGCTCTGAATCTGAATAAGAAAGTCGCACAGTGACAATCTGTAGATAAAACGTGTTCAAAAACGCGTCATGTAAAGTAACAAAGTATCTTTATAACGGCTTTATTATCAATTCAGCTAACCAACTCTAATTGAATTCTTAATCTGCAACATCTTCTTGTTACCTTCCTCACAAACAGAGGTTTCAAGTTATAAATCTATTCTATAAAAATACAAGTTGAAGGAAATCGCAAGTAGTACTGTATAGTGAAAGATGAAATTATCAGATCTATTTGGAGATTTAGAGTGGAGCTTTGGGAATGTACAGGCGTAAAATGTATTTCAATTGTAATCTATACTGTACATGGCGACTTTTTTTAATGGGCCACCATTATTGGTATCTTTTAAATTATAAATTGAGAACAAACTTAAAATAAGGATCCTTATTTTTTGAGAAATAAAAAAAAGACGTACTTTCGAATTTCTTATGGAACACGTTATATTTTGAACATTTGTTATGAACTTAATTTTTTATGTGTGCCATATTTGTGCTTTTATCATTCAATTCCATTGTTTTATGGTTTTAAAATCAGTTTGACTACAATTTTCCACCAATCCTAGCTTAACCATTTTATTTGAGTTTGTTGGAGTACTGAATGAAGTAGGTCTCGAGAATGGAGGAACTCCGAAACGCGTCGACAAACTCAAATAAAAGGTTAGGCTAGGATTGGCGGAAAATTACACTCAAAATTATCGTATTTATCCTAGCAGATATAATTTATATAATAATCTTAAAAGGGTTTGAAAAATTAACAAAAACATTTATTGTTTTTAAAAAGATATTTCTTTGTCTAAACAATGCTTTATTAGTGTCAAGAGCGTTTTAATTGGTTCAAAACGTTTCCTTAAGAAAATATCTTACGCTAAGTTAAGGTGCTTTAGAAAAATGATACCCCTCTTACTTTTAAATTGTTGGTCTTAATAAAAAAAGAACAAAACGTCTTAAAATAACTAGTGAAATCAATATTAATCATTAAATTCAGGGTGTTCTGTAAGAAATTCGAAAGTTGACAGCCATATTGTAAAATGGCAGGCGTTTACAAATATTTTAGCTACATATTTTATAATTTTTCAAAAACAAGGAATGGTTTGCTGTCGAATTTATAGTTTACAAGATACCAATAATGGTGGCCCATTTAAAAAAAGATAACCTATATATTCTTTACTTTATGCCTACAAGGATGCGAATCGATGATGTATTATTGTCTAGCTGTTTTAAAAGACAAAATAAACACATTATCAATAATTTCAAGTCATAACTTTAAATGGCTGTTTAAGAAATAAAAATACGAGATATAAAAGTGGAGGTGCATCAGTCGATACAGTTTGAAACAATAAACAAATAATTTGCTTCGTTTGACAATCTGACTTTCTCGTTTTAATTATTTCCACACAGTTAATTGTTATCTCTGTAAAAGCTTCTTTTATGAGTGGAACAATTCTTTGAGCATATTTTATAATTAAATAAAAAATAAGGAAAACGGGACAACAATAAGAGCAGAGAGAAACAAAGTTTAGCAAAGTGCAGAAGTTGTTCAAGTTGGAAACAATAAAACCATTAAAGTATTTCTGCAGTAATTATTTCAAGAAGCTTGTACTTAAGTGTTCTTTTATCAGAGGTGGAAACGTTTTATTCGTCTGTAAAATGTTTAACAACTTTTAATTCATTTTTGGTAAATTGTATTTGAAATATCATCTAAATAAATAATCGACTTTGACAGACTTTGGTGTGAAAACTGCTTAAAATACAAACACGAACATTTAACGGAACATCCTTATGTGGTCATAGCCGTTCATTAAAAGAGGATGTACAACATTTTTATTTTAAAGATATGAAAATTATGTTTTTACAATCAAAAGCTTAACAATACATGTTTGTTGAACACATTATATTCATTACAATAGCAACCAACTTAGCGAATTTAGAATCACCTAACAATTTGATTGTTCTCCTCAAACAACATTTTTTGTTAGGTTAGTTAAAAACAAACATAAATCAACGGAGAAGCCTTGCTGTATTATAATTCAATACAAACATCTGTTCTTACATAATTATTATAAATAAAATAGCTGATTTAATAACGTAATATTAGGTTAGGCATATAATGAACCAAAACACCTTTATTTGCAACCAATTTATATTCAGATAGACTTCACAACTTACATTTTATTTTATATTATGTAAAAGCAAATAAAAGGCTTACTTTATATATGTCAAACATCTGGTGTTACATATTATATTGTTGGTAATACATTTTTTTAGAAATATTGATTTTCGATTATTTAAATATGAATGGTGAAATTAGAACGCATCCCACGATTCCAATTATTTGGGATGTTGCGTGCCTATTTCGACCTTTTACATTATGTATATGCCAAAGCTACCCCGAACCAAGTGCCTCTGTCCTTTTCGATCGTAGTTTCCATGAAAATATCAGAATATCTACAACAATCACAAATTTCTTAATTTTTCAAGTTGCTTTAGCTCCTCAACCGTTGGTCCTCCAATTAGAAACTACAGAAACAAATTGTATACTAAATTTTGTCGTCTTAAATGTTGGGTAGTGTTTTCGATTGAAAGAATGGTTTTTTTATTACGGGCAAAAGCTGACAAAAGTGCGAAAATTTAGGTATTTTTTTTTTTTTTGAGAATATCTCGGCACAATCAGGAAATTTTGGGTGTAAACTTTAAATTCGGATTCAGAACACAAAAAAAAATTTAATGCAGAGAAAACGACAATTTGAATTTTTTCCCACGAGCAGCTACCATTGACTGTACTGTATATATACTCAATACATTTGGATTATTAGTGTTGTATTACTGAACCAAACTTGTTGTTGGGGCTCAGTGCTTATTAATGTATTACGTGTTCAAAATTACGCATTGCATTGAGTTACCAGGGTTGGTTTGTTACCATGATGGCTTCTAACGTTGTTTAAGCTTCTCCGTATGGAATACCAAATTGTTGTATCGTTCGCCATATCGAAGGTTTTATTTTCACCGACACGACACATTCTCCGTTTTATATAAAGATATTTTGTCCCCATTGTGTTGGTTATGTGCATACGATACTACAACGGACGTGCTCAGAAGTTTACAGTTCCGAAATGGTTGACAAATTTACATGTTTAAATCTATAATGAAATAAAGAATATCTTATGTAAGTTTTTTACTTTCAGCTATAGAACAGCTGTTTATGTTTTGATGACATATTCTGTTCTTACCAATTACATTGTAAAATATCAATAAAGCTCTTAAAATTATTATTAGATCTTGCTTTTTTTAGCGAATTTCGATAGGAAAATAATTGAGCTACGCAGTTACTCTTTCGATGAGACATAAAGTCAGGAGTGGTCAATGAGCACCGATCATAGTCCAAAGATTTCGTTTTGGGGTGTCATTAAAAATGTTATTATATACAAACTAAAATGTTTTAGGTTTAAGACAATAACTTGGTGTTCTAACAATAACAGTTCGCCCGGCTTGCCTTTCGTATCCATCAGTACACCATTTATCCAATCATTATCGTCTACGTCTTAAAAATCTCAAAATATTGCGCGCGCATTTAATCCAACAAGAAAACCAGTAGTCTTTCTATCGACCGCTAGGTGTCTGTGACGATGACATTGTATACGAGTAAATATTAGTAAAAAAAAATAAACGGTACCAGAAACTGGCACATACTTTCTCACAAACATATTTAAATTATTAAACAGATTCACCGTTACTTGTAGGATGGGGTAGGAGAGGTAATTTTGTATTAAAGTTTGAGATTAACTAATAAATATTATTATTATTATCTAGAGAGAAAACTATTAGATCGATTTCGAACAAATTTGCACCAAACGTGACAATTAGGCCTGTATAGATGCAGGAAAAAAGGTTTTGAAAACATTTGAAAAACAACCCACTTTATGGCCAAAAAACCCCCCAAAATCAGTTATTGTTATTATTATTATTAGCTAAACGAGAATTTTTAGAAAGATGCGGTGTTTTGCATATGGTAGGGTACGTTAAAGGCTACAAATAAGAAAAATGTTATCAAAATCGTTAGAGCCGCTTTTTTTATAAAAAAAATAATAACTGATTTTTTTTGCCATAAATTAGGTTGTTTTTCAAAAATTTTCAAAACCGTTTTTCGTGCATCTATACAGGCCTACTTGACATGTCTGGCGCAAATTTGTTTGAAATCGATCGAACAGTTTCCGCTTTAGATTTGTATACATACAGACATACATACACACAGACACTTTTTTATGACTCAGATGGTCCCAAAACGGATATTTCCACAAAAATCTCCAAATCGATTTTTTTGCGATCATTATACTTTCTCTATATTATAGTATAGTGAGAAAGTAAAAACTGAACAATGCCTACATTTTTTTAAAAACACATTTACAAAAAAAAACCTAAATATTCTCTACGTCCACGTCGATAGATCTGGGTAATTCTACACGTGGATTATACCATTGTATTGGCTTATAAATAGAAAGAAAGCACTCGTGGGACTGCCGATAGAAGTTAAACTGTCTTGAATATAAATCGTTGGTTATGTTGGTTTAATCCGAAATTTAATCATGATTTTTATCTTAGACAGTTAGCAAATTTAGACATTAAATAAAACTGAGAAAACACTATGTCTATTTTAGAGGTATTACTAAATACACTAATTTCACATAACTTACAAAATTATAAAGGGCAATGTCCATTTCAGAGGTATTACAAAGTAAACTATTTTAACACAACTTACAACATGAGGAAGCACAATGTCCATTGCATCGGTAGCTTGACATGACTAAACCCAGAGCTATTGAATTCAAGCCTTTGAATTTACCACTACCGATTTTGTTTCGTCGATTTATTCTTCTTCTACGATCACCACTTATGTTAAACTTCTGGTTTATATTAGTATGTGTATAAACTAATGGAGAAGAAGAAATCATCGACTAAATCAAGACAGCAAAGCGTCTCGCGTATCGCGAATTCGTATACTTTACCTCATCCAAAAAGTACACGCTCCGCCTAAAGAAGTTTTCACTAGAATTATTGTAAGTAATTGTATTGAAACAATTTAGTTCGAGCAAGTGTGGTTTCACATTTTTATGGTCCAGGTATCCCTAATGTTTGAAGTAAACTAATGTATGTAGTCCAAAATATATTTAACTTCTGGCATAACATCCCCATCCCTTGTACATTAAGGGTTAAGTTGATAAAAATAAATAATTTCATGACGGACGTACATGAAAGGTTTTTCACATGTGTCAGTCGGCCTTCGGATTCAAAAAAGATTAGATGCCCAGGTAGATTCATTAATAAAAACCCTTACTTATTCCATTTGCATCCAGCTACATATCTAGCAGTGTACGGTCTCCAGGTTAATAAATAAGAGTTTATTCAATTTTTTTAGTTTTTCGTGGAAAACAGACATCTTTCTAAAGAATATTTCTAATCACTGAATCCAGTAACTAAACAGACACATTACTGAAAATAAAACAGAAAATCCTTTTTTTTTATAATACATTTTGTCTTGATTGCAACTCTTAAAGTAACAGTCATTCAAAATAACTACATTTGAAATACATATGTTACTTTATTGAGCTGCTATCAACAATGAACCCCACTTCAGACATACAACAGCTGATTTCGCTCAACATCTGTAATACTTTAACAAACTCTAGCCTGCATTTTACTTTGGGGTTGCGTTCACAAGTCTACAACACATTTATTATAATGGCTAGATGTTGGTTGTTTTTTATATGAGTTATAACACTAATGTAGGCTGTAGAATGTATAGGTTAAAAATCGTTAACAACTTGTGTATCTTTACAGTCCTTTTTGTTTACTTCATTCTTGACAGCCTAAAACAAAACTCAGGCACAAACGCACAACTACCTTGGGCTATTGGTCTGAATCGTAAAAGTTTGAGGTTATGTTAATTTACAAATATATAGGCCTACTGTAGATGAAAACTCAAGTAAACAATAATAATTATGGTTTTGCCTAAATTACTGCATTTAAAATATTCGGGGTAAAAATCGTTGATCCAAATTGGCCTATGCTATTTTGTTTTGCTTTCCTAAATTTATTTAAGGTATTCGTGAAAAATAATTAATTTACCGTGTTGAAAACCCCTACAGCAGATACCCAGTTAGATATAGGTTTTTGTTTGAAGGCTTAAGAAGTTCCTTCTGAAGGACGAGGTTAAAAATTTAAAAAATATAAATTTCAACTACTTCCAACCTCAAAACAAGTCACGCAGCTTACATTAATTGTATAACTCGTTAAACTTAATATTTAGAATTTACATTTTTTTCTCATTCGTAACAAATTAATCTGCACGTGATCTAACCAGTTTATTCATAACGCTAACACCTACTTTATAACATCAATTAATTACTTTATTAATTCCTAACAACACAAATCCCCGTCGAGGGACTGACTGCTTGTTTTTGTCGAGGCAAAACGAGATTTAAAACACAAAGGAGCACTTTAATTAAATTATCTCGTCAGGAAATTTATTATCCCTTGATCCAAAGACAACTTAATTTAAAATAAATTTTATCAAAGTGAACTCCCTTGTTGTGATTTATAAAATGCATTAAAGTCGTCCTTCGCTAAATCATTTCCCCTACATTATTGCTTCTCTTATTGACGCACTTAATTTTACAATTTTATAAAAAAACAAATTAATATTTGGTCTATGTAAGTTTGACCCTTTACGGGTGAGAAATATTGTCATCCTAGAGAGGGGTTCAGACGCTTCATCAAAATCAATCTTTGTTTCATACCTCGGTTTGTTTCAGGTGTATTTCATATCTATGAGTACATGTTCTACGAACGATATTTTACACACTTTACTGAAATAACCAAAATACAAAATGTTTTTTCCCCCAATATAACTTAAGGCTCGGCAGACCCAGCCGCCATCTTAAATTTCAACTCACATAAGAGCAATGTTAAACGCGTAACGATATTACTGGAGTAATAATGATCAGACAATTATTCTGAATTTGTCATTTTAAAGGTTATGTCAGTCCGAATATTGATATCTTTTAGTTTTTTTAAATTTGTGTTTATCTAAATTTGTTATTTTACTTAATTCAAAATCAAAGTTTGCAATTTTACTTCTTATTCAATAACGCAAATTTCAAAAATTACAAAAGCACACCACATTTTAAGTTTAATCATCTTTAAAATAAAAGTGATTTTAATAAATTTGAATAATTTATATAACAAACAAAAACAATCTTATTTATGGTGGAAGCATGTACGCGCCGAATTTTTGTTCTTATTCGAGTGTTTAGCCTGCACTCTGGTGGTTATCACATCAACTCGTTGCTCGCGGAGGAATACCCGATCCGTTAATTTTGAATGTGTGAGAGAAAGCAGTGCTTTATAGCACATACATTGTCACACATGCGCATTTCACTTAGATTACAGTCAGGGTTATGACTGTAACCCTCTAGTTTAAACCTTTATGAAGCTGCCCTATATTTGCTAGCGGAATAATGAAACGGACTCACACTCAATGCTAGTAGTTAACAGCTCTGCCACTTGGAGAGCTGTGATAGAATTTAATGCTCCGAATTGTATATAATAATTACGTTTTCTTATAATTAATATAAAACACATAATACAAAACATTGATGATATTTAACTTATGTACACTTACTATATGTTTGTTATAAATGAAACAACAGAATCTAAAATTACGAGAATATTAAATTATTTTTTTCCGTCTCTCGTCTTGCAAGACCGAACTGGAACAGAAATCAAATGGTTTGTGTCAAGCTCTGCGTGCTTGTTTATTATCTTTTCAAATGTAAAATGTATTTTTATTAATTTCCGTAACACTACAAGCAAGATAAGTAATTTAATATAGTAAAAGCGCCTATCTTGAGGCCGGGATATTCCCTGGACGGTGCAAGCTAAATCGTATGTCAATGTCGGATATTAGTCTATTAGGGCAGAAGAAGAAGGGTGTCGATCGCGTAAGTCGATACTGAAATGATCGATTGTACAAGGAAACGCACTCGGTTACTGTAAATCTATCGAGGAACGCGGTAGCGTTCAGCAGCATCAAGCCCCGTTACACGGTGTGCGTTGTGGCGCTCTTTAAGAGGCGTTTTTCAAGAAATTTATGTTTAAGGCTTGGCAGAACCAGCCACTATCTTGAATTATAACTTCCATTAGTGAAATGTTAAACGCATAATACTATTACTGAAATAATAATGTTTAGAAAATTATTATGAATATGTTATTTTAAAGGTTTAAAGCGAATGTAGATAATATTTATTATTACTTTTTATAAATTGTTATAAACTAAATTTGTTCTTTGAATTAACTAAAAATCTTACAAAGCGATTTTTACTTTCTCACTGTACTACAGTATAGAGAAAGTATAGTGATCACAAACAAAATCGATGTTGAGATTTTGTGGAAATATCCGTTTTGGGACCCCCTGAGTCCAAAAAATGGTTTGTACAAAATGTCTGTATGACTGTACGTATGTCTGTATGTATGTCTGTATGTCTGTATGTATACAAAGCTAGAGCGAAAACCATTCGATCAATTTCAAACAAATTTGCACCAGACATGTCAAGTAGGCCTGTACAGATACACGAGAAACGGTTTTGAAATTTTTTGAAAAACAACCCCTTCTTTGGAAAAATACCCCCCAAAAAATCAGTTATTATTTTTTTTTATAAAAAAATGGCTCTAACGATTTTGATAATATTTGGCTTATTTGTAGCCTTTAATAAACCCTACCATATGCAAAAACCGCATCTTTCTAAAAATTCTCGTTTAGCTAATAATAATAATAACTGATTTTTGGGGGTTTTTTTGGCCATAAAGGGGGTTGTTTTTCAAAATTTTTCAATAATTTTTTTGTGCTTCTATAAAGGCCTCTGTAAAGGCCTAATTTACGTCTTTGGTGCAAATTTGTTCGAAATCAATCGAATAGTTTTCTCTCTAGATAATAATAATAATATTTAATAGTTAATCTCCAACTTTAATAAAAATCACCTCTGCTACCCCACCCTACAAGTCACAGTGAATCTGTTTAATAATTTAAATATGTTTGTGAGAAAGTATGTGCCAGTTCCTGGTACCGTTAATTGTTTTATCCAATAACGCAAATATAAAAAATCACCACATTTATAGTTTAAATAATTTTAATTAAAATATGAAATAAAACTAAAGGTAAAACTAAATGTAATTTCAATACATTTGGATAATTTATAGCGAAACATTTGCTTTACTGTAGAAGTATGTAAGAGCCGAATTTATGTTCCTATGCGAGTGTTTAGTCCGCACTCTGGTAGTTATCAGATCAACTTGTTGCTCGTGGAGCAATACTAGAAAAATAAAATATCCGTTAATTTTGAATGTGTGATAGAATGCAGTGTTTAATAGCATATATACTCACGTACATTGTCACGCATGCGCGTTTGAGTTAATTTACAGTCAGGGTTATGTCTGTGACTTTCTAGTTTACGCGTTTATAAAAATGCTCTATATTTGCTAGCGGAAGAATGAAACTGACAAAAACTCAATGCTAGCCGTTTACAGATCAGCCACTGGAGAGTTGTTGTCAACTTGGAAATATTTGTTCACTCCTGCCGAGCCATAAGAGTAACATGTGCCTAGTTTTGGGTTAATTCTAGAACATTCTAGAATATTGTGGACAGTCTCGGTCACTTCGGCAATCGATTCCTAACCATTTTCTTCGCCGACTTCCCATAATACGTCCATTGATGCGATGCGGTCTTTTACCACCTGTAATTCCGGAACCAACCCCTGCAGTTAAACCCCCCCCCCATCTTCCTCATAGATGGGGGATGATTGAATGGTCTTTATTTACTGCGAGTTTGTGAATTTGAAGTGCTCTCTAATAGCTAACCTATTACAATGTATTACAGACATGTATACAATACTAGTGGACCCATCATTGCATTATTGCAAATTAGTATATAAACATAATTATATGATTTGATATCTGTGATTGTAGTGATCATATTCTAAACTCTAAACAATCCTGGAACTAATATTTGTAAATTGTGAAATGTTTAGTGAATTGAGTTGAGTAGTTTTTGAGCTTATAGAAACAGTAAGTGTATGGATTGTTATTTAATTTTAAGAATAGTTATTCCATTTCATCCCTTTTACTTGGTAAACAAATTGCAAAAGGGGTTTTATATCACCTAAAAATAATATTACATAATTTATAGCTTGTAGGAAGTTAGTTGAATTCATATCACAAATTATGTTTTTCGCCATACCGACTATTGTTATAAATTAATAGAATAGGAACTTATGGTCACCATAGTCAAAAGTCATGTTATTTAAACGCTGTTCAGCCATTATCAAGCCTAGAGTACAGCGCGAGACAGAAGGCCTACCGGATATGCGATCGTTTTTAATATGTGACTTAGTATATTTGTTTTAAATGTGTGTGAAACTATGTGTTAAAGTGTTTAAGCGCTCATGACGACGGAGTGATTCCCCCCGACAAGTTGATAATGGCTGAATAGCCGAAACGGCCGTTGTTCAAATAACACGACTTTTGACTATTGGTGACGCAAGTTCCTATTATATTAGTTGAATGCATAGTCCAATTTCAACCGCTTAGACTGTAGTAATTATAACGTCTGTACACTCCTGACAATGATATGGATAAAATGTTAAATTTTTATTGAAATCGGTCGAATAGTTTTTGAGTCTATAGAGGACAAAGAAACAAAGACGCAAAGAAACGTTCAGTTTTATATTAATTTAGGGACTAGTAAAATTACAATACTATAACAATATTATACTACAACAAAATACAAACAAAAATCTATATAAAAAACTGATTAAAAGGAAAAGGAAATTTTACAATTCTCTCGAACAATTATTTGCAAGTGTTATTTAATTTATTAATTTGCAATAAAATAGTAGCTAAAATATCAAATCTATAAGAAAAAGAAAAGAGAGAGGGATACAGAAAAAACAATTAAAATAACTTGTAAAAATGTAAGACATAAAGCTTCCTTATAAACATTCATATAAATCCGATTGTAATCTATTCAGATCAAGACAAGGATGCTTCTTCGTTTTTTTCCATGACGTAAGATTTTAGGATTTTAATAAAGTGGACTCAGTCGTCAACCAACTTTATTGCTTCCGAGAGTGAAGTCCATCAGCGGACACAGTAAACATTTGTTAAACATAACGGTTCGGTATAGTGTGCACAGCAGATCCTCTTCTTGTGTTCTTTGCACTTACATCGGATGTATAAACACAACTATTGGTCAGGTAAGCCGCTACCCAGGATGGAGATCTGCCATACCATATAACATCTTGGGGGCTGGGAGAGTGGGCTGTGGAGTTATAATACACATGGACAGAAGTTTACATGTATTATATAAATTGATTTATGTCTAAACATCAGTGTTATTGTTGATAGAATAAAACTTGACACAGAATCTCACAACTTATACGTTTATTAACACAAACGCATTTCAAGGACTAAATCGCCATTTTCAGTAATTACGAGCTACAGTAATTAAAATATAACTAACCTGACAGTGTTTCATGCCCAGTATTTATACAAAATTAAAAAAATCGTGGCTTAAGACTACGTTACATTAGTAATTCGTTAAAAAATGCCTAGCGTTATTATAACTAGCATAAAATTAACTATAATAACCAAACAAATTATTAAACAAATAAAAATCGCAAGCAATGCATTATTTTTGTTTACATTAATGTAGAGTTTTGTACTAGTCCAAATTCATCATTTACTATTATCTGTATATTTAAAAGCCAAAAACCACTCACTGACTCATCACGATATTTCAAAAACTACCGAACGTATTGAAATGAAATTTGGTATGTAGCTTCCTCTAGGGCCATAGGTGCTCAATAAGAAAGGGTTTGAAAAAATTGAAAATTTTAGGTGGGTTACTTAGGTGCTTACTAAGAAAGGGTTTGAAAAAATTCGAAATTTTGGGTTGTTTGGGGGGGATCAAAATTATTAAATCACGATTTCTTCAAAACTACGGAATGGAATGAAATTTGGTATGTAGCTTCCTCTAGGGCCATAAGTGTGCAGTAAAAAAGGGTTTTAAAAGATTGGAAATTTTAGGGAGGTTTGGGGGGGTAAAAATTACTAAATCACGATTTCTCCAAAATTACCGAACAGATTGGAATGACATTTGGTAGTAGCTTCCTCTAGGGCCAGGTGCTCACTAAGAAAGGGTATGAAAAATTTCGAAATTTTAGGAGTGGTTTGGGGGGGATCAAAGTTACTAAAATCATAATGTCAGATCTTTTATTATTATGACAACAGTGTTTTTATTATTTAAGATCTATATATATAAAAGCCAAATACCACTCACTGACTGAACACTTAAAAAGGATACAATTATGTTAAAAAGACTGAAAATACCAACCACCACGGGCAACGCCGTACGTGTCAGCTAGTTTTACTATATTTGTTAATATAAAACAAAAATAGCATTTATAGTGTTAAGTTTGTTATACTTTTAATAATACAGAGTTTTCTTTTTTTAAATTATGGTTTTCATTTAAACAATACTTAGCCTTAGTGGATTTACTTGGCCTATTGTACTTTAAATGAGGAAAATGTTCTTTATTTCTTGTCTTCTTGCTTCTTTGGTCAATATATCTTCTCACAAGTCAAGTTCGATATTTACTTACATTTATTGTTAAACGTCTATTATTTGTTATAAAAAAGTTAACTTTTTTGTTTCTCAAATTTTTTGTAAAGTTATCGGTTTTAGAAAGATTTGTCACTAAACAATTTAAAGTATACAAAAGTACATTCGGGTTTTTGTACAATTGTAACAGGTTACGTAACAAATATGTTCTCAAAGTTTGAGGTCAACATCTTTTCTATTTAGAAAAATATTAAGTGTTTAGTAATTTCAAAAATTGAGGGAAATTCGAAAACCAAGCACTGCCGGACCTATGTTTATTGGAATTTTTTTCTTACTTTCAACTACAGAATAGCCCGTATAAGTTTGGGACAGTACTTTCTAGACATCCTGTATAAATTTATTTATGTATAAACATGTGTGTTAGTGTTTAATGTGTATTAAAATGTGATTCTTTAGTATGTAAGCACTGCTTTAAAATCATTATAGTAATGCAATCTACTACTCAAAGACTATTTTTATTAATTAATTACGATATTAATGAATTACCTTTCAGTGGACTGACTACCGTTCCAACCGACAGAGGGAGGGTTATTTAATGGAACGTTGAGGATGGGTTGTGCATGGTTAAACAAAACTTTCACAAAGTTGAATCAGAAATAAATATAATCTGACATTTACTTGTGATGGTTCATTAATTTGTTAAAATTAATAACGTTTTTCCCCTTTGAACTCTCCTCCCCAACTCCCTTCTGGATTGTGGATTATTATTATTATTAGAGGGTTGTGGGACCTGCTACCAGACCTGCATGAGGTCCTCTGTGCTCCATGTCCAAGCAGCAGTTCACATCAAACCCGCCCTTTTTGCTAAACAAAGGAGTCCTTATGGACCTTCCTCTCGTATGTAGCTGGTGGTGTCAAGGTATCCTTGTCCAGGACATTTCTGCCTCAGTGATGCGAGGCATCACGTTCGTATAGAACATGGAAAGAAGTTTCCTCCTTCTCTCCAAACCTTTACATAATGGGTTGTTTTCTAACCCCTTCAGGTGGAGGTGCCTCTTCAGAAAATTGTGTCCCGCCAGTAGACTGACCAACAACCTTGTTGCTAAGACCCAGAAGTGTTCTGCTTAGTTGTCCATCCAGGCCAAACATGGAAATTTTTATGTAATTTGTATGATGAAAAGATCTCACCTGGGTGTTTTAATTCCAATTAAAATCGCCCAATACTATCATGACAGAAGAAATTACAGTTTTATTAAATTTCCAATTTCAATTTCAGATCGTCGACGGAAACGCCAAGTCGGACCTGAGCAACAGGAAAGAGCCGGGTCTGTTCTGCGGGGAGACGGAACAGCCGCAGACGTTCATTTCGGAAACCAGTTTTGTAAAGTTACTGTTCCACGTGGACAACTTCACGGACCAGACGTACTTCAGTTTCGACTCCAGGGCGGAACAACAGTTTGACGTCTATCTTAGGTACGGACAGCATCCGGAGCTGTACCCGAACAGAAGAGGTCAAGTTCTTGCAGGGTGAGTACGATTATAGAAACACAGATTACGCTAAACCTGAAACCTAGTAATGTTAAAATTTAGGGTCAAATTAATGTATAAGGAACTCGTTCTATCTTACATCCCTCTGAGAGAATTAAAAATATATCCGGTAATTATTGAGGGTTCTCTGGCCCAAAACGTGTAGTGAGTCTCGTCAAAATTAATTAATTTCCCATTTACTCTTACATACATGATCAGCAATGCGCCAGTTAGTGCAAAACCCACGATTTGAGCCAGATTGTTTGAGGTGCATTTTGCTCTATTTTCTACAAACAATATTTTACACCTTAGATGCAAATTTTTTTGAAGTGTAAACTTCTAGAGGTGCACCTCGGCGCTATGTTTGCTGGCGGGTGAATCGGATTTTACCGTCACGCATTTTCTGAACGCTCTATTCCGGCAGTTTGAAAAAGTTTTGGTCTTGCCGAGATTTGAACCAGCAGAGTCCATCACCGTAGACTAGAGCCTTAACCGGTTAGGCCACAAACGCATTGCTAGTTTAGAATATTTGAGTTTGTTATATAAGTGTAACAGATTGTCCTACGTCATAGGCTAAATCCGTTAATGTTAACACAATGTATAGTTTAATTGGTGATACCTCTGAAATGGACATTGTGCTTCCTCATTTCGTAAGTCGTGTTTAAAATTTTACACTTCCCCCGTGGAGTCTGAAGCACACAATTTACATTTTTTTATCGTATATATACAACTTAAAGACTAAATGTGCCCAGTTTTACGTCTCTAGACACAATGTATGTGTGGCCTCCAGGATATTTTTTATTACGATGAATATGTCATAGGTTAATTACCTTGGTTTTCACTCCGTCAATCAATTTAAAGTAGTAACCAAATAGATCACCATTTTCGAAGGTTACACCATCATCTTCATATCCATGAAAAAGCACAGTTATTCAGCTTTGCTATGGCGTCGTCTTCTTTATTGGCACATTTTACATGACAAAAACAATTAAATAAAATTATTAAAAAGATAAATTACAGAATAAAAAATTGGATTAAAAAAACACTGAAACATTCAAACACATTCACATGATACAATCACACGAACCGTCTGCAATCAAATAATTACGTTATTCAAAAACCGATATTGGCGTCTGCGCACAGGATTCAAATTTACATGTCGGGCTGTCTCTGATAACGTACTACTAGATAACTTGATAACAGCTACTACTACGCACGTACCAGTACATTTTACATGTACATCCCGATTTGTACATTTGATTTCTGTGCACAGACAACAATATAGGTTAATGTAATTATTCGTGGATTTGAACCGGGTATTTTTAAGGTAGCTTACGTTTGATTGATTTTGGAGGGACCAGACGGGCCATAAAGTCGTATAAAAAATAAATAAATGGGCATAATAATATTCTACATATATTTTTTTAGATAAACCCCAAACAAGTTTTATGCCAGTACGAAAAATCTTTAAATAAAATAGTTACATTGGTCAAAAAACGTGCTTCTTGTAGTTGAATTTTTGGCTAACTACCTCGCCTGAGCGACTTAAACAACCAAAGTGTGTAGCTACGAAAGTTGGTCCAAATCGCGCTTAAAATACCAAACCTATACTATATACAGGTTGTGCCTTAAGTAAAGTGGCAAACTTCAGTAATGGGTTCTATGGTTCAAAATAAAGAGAAAAACCAGAATATAAAGTTTTTCAAAAACGCTTCGTTTTCTAGATATGCGCCATATTTTTACAAAAAAATAGTATATACAGAACAGTCTGACCAATTGAGTCCAAACTTGACATGAAGATTAAACTAACACTGATCTATTTTAAGAAAAACAAACGATTATATACAATCATGCTTTTTAAAATGACGGCTGTTTGATATGTCAAAGTTAAATTACACAAAATCTGTTCATTTTAACTAAAAATGTCAACATACCTTTTTGTACCATAATTTTCTATCGGATGGTGTAACTGTTAAAACCATCAAAGGACGGATCATTTATTTTCTCTTTATTTTTGTACATTCATCCATTTTCCGAAGTTTGGCACTTTACTTACGGATCGCTCTGTATATACATATGACATTTTCAATGACACCCCAAAACGTATTCTGGGGACCATGATCAGTGCTCATTTACTACTCCCGTCCTAAGGTCCCACCTTTGTAACCTTACAATGTAACTTAAATGTGTATAATACGTACTCTTTGTATGTTGTCAGGACCTACTGTGAACGTGTGTTCCGTGACTGCCGCCTCCAGACGTGTTACGTACAGTCTCCAGCCTACCCTGGAGTCTATCCTAGACATCTACATTGTTCTTATCATCTAAATACAAGACTGCCTTTTATAAAACTGTATATAGAGAATGAAGAGTTTAATATAGACGGTCAACGTTGTGAAAATATCATGACATGTCCTATGAGGCCTATATCATCAGGTAAGTTTCCAATAATATGTTCTAGCACTTACAATGTACCATAACCTGAGATTAATTTTAGAGTGGGGAAGGGGCATACAGTTCAGAGTATCTTTGAGACAGAAACAAATTCAGAATATAATTAGTTAAGAAAGATTATACTTTTTAGAATGTTTTGTGGGAAAAGTCCAGAAACCAATCGATAAAAAATAAAGTTTTGCACATTTGATTTGTGTAAACCAATGTGATAGAATATGAATGATGGGTTTCATGAATTTATTTTAAACCGTTTATGAAATAATATTTATTATAAACGGAGCCAGAAACTGGCACAGTTTTATATCTTACAAACATATTTAAATTATTAAACAGATTCACTGTGACTTCATAATTATATTCAAGTAGGAAAGTGGATACATTAAAGTAGGAGAGTCACTAATAAATATTATTATTATTAGCTGAATGAAAACTGTTAGATCGATTTCGAACAAATTTGCACCAAACATGTAAATTAGGCGTGTATAGATGCACGAAAAAAGGTTTTGAACATTTTTGAAAAACAACCCCCTTTTTGGCCAAAAAACATAAAAATCAGTTATTATTATTATTAGCTAAACGAGAATTTTTAGAAAGATACATTTTTTTTTGCATATGGTAGGGCTACTAGTAAGCCAAATTTTATCAGCATCATTAGAGCCTTTTTTTATAAAAAAAAAAAAAACAATAACAGATTTTTGGGGGATTTTGGTCAAAAAAGGCTTTTTTTCGTAAATGTTTCAAAACCTTTTTTTGTGCACTATACAGGCCTAATTGTCATGTTTTGTGCAAATTTGTTTGAAATCGATCAAATAGTTTTCTCTCTAGCTTTGTATACTTACAGATATACAGACATACACACAGACATACAGACAGTTATACAGGACATAGAGACAGACATTTT
This sequence comes from Philaenus spumarius, assembly GCA_018207615.1. Classification (NCBI taxonomy): domain Eukaryota; kingdom Metazoa; phylum Arthropoda; class Insecta; order Hemiptera; family Aphrophoridae; genus Philaenus; species Philaenus spumarius. The sequence continues at coordinate 538,201 of JAGFPH010000343.1, forward strand.
ATAAAAACCACTTTTTTGGACTCAGGGGTCCTAAAAACGGAAATTTCCACAAAAATCCCAACATCGATTTTTTTGGCAATCACTAGTAATACTTTCTCTATACTATAGTATAGTGAGAAAGTAAATAAACGGTACCAGAAGCTGGCACATACATTCTCACAAACATATTCAAATTATTAAACACAATCACTGTGACTTCATAAGTGTATTAAAGAAGGGATACATTAAAGTAGGAGAGTAACTAATAAATATTGTTATTATTAGCTGAATAAAAGCTATTTAATCGATTTCGAAAAAATTTACACCAAACATGTCAATTAGGCCTGAATACTTGGACGAAAAAGGATTTTGAAAAATTTGGGGGAAAATCCCATTTTGGCAAAACAAACTCCAAAAATAGGTTATTATTATTATTAGCTAAACGAGAATTTTTAGAAAGATAAGGTTTTATTGCATGTATTTGGTAGGGCTAGAAATAAGCAAAATTTTATGAAAATCCTTAGAGCCTTTTTTTATAAAAAAATATTTACTGATTTTTTGGTCAAAAAGTGTTTTTTTTTCAAAATGTTTCAAAACATTTTTTCGTGCATCTATACAGGCCTAATTGACATGTTTGTTGCAAATTTGTTCGAAATTTATCTAATAGTTTTCTCTCTCGCTTTGTATACATACATACAGACAGACATCTTGTAAAAAACACTTATTTTTTTTGGACTCAGGATGTCCCAAAACGAATATTTGCACAAAAATCTCAACATTGACTTTTTTGCGATCACTATACATTCTCTATACTATAGTATAGTGAGAATGTAAAAAATGCATACAGACACACAACTTCTAAACTAAGCAAGATATGACATATGCCTGTTGTAAAACACTGTAAAGTTTGGTAGAATGGTTGCGAGCCACCCTGTATATCTAGATTGTTTTTTTTTCTTCCAGGATCACAACACTGCCCTTTCGACTATATTCGTATCTACGACGGAAAGAACGCTTCCAGTCCAGAAATAGGGACATTCTGCGGGATGGGGAAGTTCCCTTACTCAATCATTGGCACTAGTGCTGACCTCTATGTGGAGTTTGTCACATCACCTGCAGGTAAGCTATAAAGGTGGACTTTACGGCTACATTGAAGTACTGATTAAATACTGATTCCGATTACTTTGGTTAACGTACTACAATACGTATTGTATATTGCTGGGCAAACCATTACTCGAGTGAAATCACTTTTAATAAGTAATCATTCATAGTATCCATATTCATAATTCTAGTTTAAATTCAAATATACTGTGTAAATTACTATAAACTTAAGTTATTTCGAATGTTACTGGGTGCTATAAGGACACATTCTTGTGATAATTTAGATTATTAAAAGAATGCTCATACAAGCAACACAACTTTTATTAATAATACTGAAGCTCCCTAATTACTATGATTTTAATACCGACAAATAAAGTAAACGTTACATTTAAATTCAACGCAGTACACAGATACAGATTTATCTACATATACAGTGTGTTCCGCCAGATGTTGGAAACACTTCAGGAGATGATAACGGACACAAAAAAATCATACGAACATAGGTCCGGAAAAGCTTCGTGTTCCAGACATCCTCCATTTTGTTTTTTTTTTACAAAATAAATTATGTCGAGAAATATTTTACCGATTGAATTCAAACTTGGCATGACGTTTAACCTAACAATGGTATATTTCAGGAAAATTTACGATTATATCCAATCATGCGTTTCAAAATGGCAAAATGTTTTGAAATTGTCAAACTTAAACTACTCAAAATCCGTACGCTTTTTTTGTAGCCCTTTTGATTTTCTATCGTATGGTGCAACTGTCAAAACAATCGGATGAAGGATAATAGTTAAGTTATGTGTAATAATTGGTTTTTTCATCCAATACAAACAGGATAAATACAAGAATATAGTATTTACATGTGCTATTGTTATCTTTAACTTAACTTATTATCCTTCATCCGATTGTTTTTACAGTTACACCATCCGATAGGAAATTAAAAGGGTTACATATAATCTACTAATCATTGTTTGTTAAAATTACGGTTTTTGGGTAATTTAGGTTTGAAATTTACAAACAGCCGCCATTTTCAAACTCATTATGGAATATAATAGCTTATTTTGGTTAAAATAGACCATTTTACTAGGTTAAACTTCATACTTAGTTTAAACTCAATCGGACACACATTTCTCTAGAAATGAATTATTTTGTAAAAAATACGAAATTGAGGATATCTGGAAAACGGAGCAAAAAAAAATTAGATTTTTTTACGTCTCTTAACATCAGTTAAAGCTGTGCCAACTTTTCAAAAAACATCCTGTATATTAAAATTTTAATAGTAAATATAAAATACTCACAAGAAAAAATTACTGTTTGGCATTGAGAAACATAAGTTCTTCCTAACTCAATAGTTCACTTGTTTTTCTCCTTGTTTGGTTATTTTTTTAAAAAGAAAATATTTAAATGAGGTTATATTAATTTGTTTGCTTCTTATACTCACTTAATAAACCCAGAATTAATAGTCGTATTTATAGTAACAAATAAATACTGCTCTTCTTAACACCAGTGATAAAATACATAAAACCATTTTAATTACTCAAAAAAAAAAAAAAAAATCCTCAATTGTACTAAAAGATTGTAAACAATTTGTAACGGTCACCGTACTAATCATTCACAAATAAAATGATACAAAATGTACTTGTTATTAATAAAAATCACAATAGCCTACAACAATCAGTTTAACAACAATAATAAAACAAAATAATAACGCTTGAAATAAACGATAAATAAAAATGGTGCTACTTGACTTGGTAGGCCAACTTCGCTACATGATTACATAGCATTACCAACTTGACCGGACTAGTGGACCACGGCGCAGGTGCTGTCTGGACTTCGTTCTTTTCTTTATTACATCTAAGGGCTCCTTCACACGAAGCTAATTCGAAGCGCTACTAAGAAGCGCTTCCATCGACTGAAGCTAGGAATATATGGAAGGTTTCACTCACCGCCACAGTCACTAAATTAGAAGTGCCACTGCCTGTTACGGAATTTGCCTTCGCCAAAGATTAAAAGAAGCGCTGCTTCTGTTGAAATATAGTTTGAAATGGTGGATTTCACACGTCGCCACTATTCCACCCATTTTAATGGCTCGTAGAGAAGCGCTGCTACGCGCCACGTAATGCACACAGAATTTTGTAGAGCTATTAAAATTTAACATGATAACGAGAAGCGCCACAACGGGAATGGAAGTGCCACCACGGACGTAGAGGGGCCACAAAGCCAGCTACTGAGAAGCGCTACTAAAGTGGCTGCGTGTAAAGGGAGAACCAATCACTGAGAAGCGCTGTTAAGTGGCTTCATGTGAAGGCAGCCTTTGTCGTTACATTCCATTCTATTCCGGCCTAAGGAGCATACGCTATGTAGTCTCAAAGGACTGGATTCACAAGTATACAGTACAGTAACATTAACTTCACCAAAGTAATAACGGTAGCCGTAACCATTACTTCGAGCAATCAGTATATACTAGCTGACCCGTGCGAAGCATTCGCATTTTAACTTACTAACAGTGTTTTATTAATTTAAATCCTTGTTAAAGAGACATAATTTTGTTATTGTTATTATATATTTTTAAACAATTTACCAAATTGCAGAAGGTAAACAACAAATAAGTGTATCCACAATGCTGTTTATAACCACGCTTACAATTAATTAAAAATAGCAATGTAGTGGCGTAACGGCAACTCTCCAGCTGGGTATTGTTATCATCAGTGTTGCCAACGCCAGGAAAATATCCCTAAAACTTACTTGATCTTACATCACTGTTACTTTTGGATTCTTTATTTCTTTTTTTTCTATTTTTTTTATATTTTATATATTTTTTCGGTATAGCGGTTATGGGAAGCTTTAAAATGATGCCTCATTCATGTAATTTGATGATGCATTAAGGAAGTTATGGCGTACCGACAAAAAAATGGCCTTGAGAAATAATATAAGTGATTACTTTGTGTTTCTCCTAAGTAACGATTACAAAGTACCGATTACAGTATTTTAACCATACTCTAGCGTGTTAGACCTTGTATAATTGGGAAATCGTTTACTATTTCCTTGTCAGAAGTAAACCTTCCCATATTGAGATATGTTTCGTAGTTATGTATTGTGACAATGAATTTACATAATTCAAGGCCGGGAAAAGAAATATTAATGAGTCGCTTATTTTAAAATTGGTCATCTGATGAACAACTAATGTCGGTTATTTATTCGTCGAATCGACGAAAATAGAAAATCCTGAAATACTGATTTAGTCTCTAGTCACAGTATGTTTCCACTTTGTAAACATTCATAAGTTGTTTTGTATAACAGAAATGAAAGCATTATACTGAAAAAAAATAGCCTGAAGTTCTAACTTATAGTCTTTAGTCACAGTATGTTTGCCATTACTGAGTACAACCGCCCTCCTCTGACCTGCACCTTTAACAAACCTTTTCGTTGATCCTTTTAAATTGCCCTGTCTTGTTCTTCCGCCTCTTCAAACATGTTTATTTGTCGATTGCACTCCATTACCAACAACACATCTCAATATGGGAAGGTTAACTTCCGGCAAGAAAATAGTAAATGATAACCATTTTCTACACTATACATACCATATTTATAAATACGATAGTATTGCAATAAAGAGTGGATTTTATGTTTTCAGGACCTCTCCTAAACACTGGCTTTCATTTCAACGTCGGAAACTGGCCGGGTCACGTGGAAACCGCCGGTAGCCGTAACGGCACCTGTGATTGGTTGCTGACTAGTGAGGACCTTGCAGCCTCCGGTGACTCTGAAGGTATTTTCCTCTCCGTAGCGCACTGGTATCCTCCTCACACGAGCTGTACCTATCTTATACAAGGGAAGCCGGATCAGATAGTCAGGTTATACTTTCCTAGGTAAGCATAGTGTTTAATATACAGGATGTTCCTTTTGAGAAGTTGCAACCAATAATATTTATGGTTGTGTAAAATCTGTTCTCCAGTTATTCAGCTACAAGATTGTAGAATACCTACTTACGAAATCAAAACATCCTACTAACTCAAAATAAAGCACTTTAAAAACGCAAATTTCTGTCGTTACAAAATAAGAATCGGCTCTCGCTTTCGTTCAATGCTCTTAAAAGTATTAAAAAATTTTATTTTGTTTTTCACAGTAACTAACAAAAGCACAATGGGACTACCGACAGAAGTGAAAACTGTCATGAATATAAATCGTTGCTTATATTAATTTAGTATGAAATTTGATAATTATTTTAATCTTGTCCCATTTAAAATAAAAAATAACATAAACATGATTATCTATAGTCAAATAGTAAAAAAATAGAAATTTAGGTGATGCCTTTACTGAACCAACACACGTTTCTTCAATGCATTTACATTCATTACCATAGCAACCTAGTTAGGGAATTTATACATTTTAGAGTAATAAACAATCATTTTGTCATTTCAGTATAAATATTTTTAACCTGAAATTTTGATAGCATAATATTATTCTAACAAAAACGTTTTGTAATTTAGTTCTAAATAGAAGTGTATAAAAATATACATCAATATAAAAAAAAACTTTTTTTTTTACCTACTACAAGACCGCTACTTGGACAATGGAATACCGGAATCTGAGATCTCCTCATTAACTGGAAAAGAATTACCAACATATGAAATCTAAATCAACTTAACAAAACAACACAAATACTTCTGCGTTTTATCTTCAAAACGATATAAATATCATTATACAGATATATAAATTGATAACAGATATATTGATAGCAAAATAAGCTTTCTCATTGGTTGAAAACTGTGCTATTGAAAAAATCATATATAAGAAACTATAAGAGTGGTGAATTATTTGATGGCAGTGGTAGAACACTGAAATCTGGAGGAATTCAATGTCGTCATTATTTCCTTCCTTTTCAAAACAAGTCTGTTAAAAGTTATGCCCCTTCAAAAGTGACGAATTTGAGTCATTTCCTTGTTCGTTCTCGCTCGGCGTCAGCTGATTTAGACGGCCTCAGTTTTACAACGATGATTACATGTGAAATATATGTTTCAGAACGTATCTGTAAATATAAAAATGAAAGTTTAAAACATTTCCTTTCCGATGGATTTTAGTGGGTAAAATAATATCCAGAACAATTTTTGTTGTCTCAGAATCCTCAACAACTTTTTGTTGTTTAGCTTTTTGGTTTACCTACCTAATTTTTAAACTGTAGCTTTTCAAAGGAAATTGAGATTTTCAATTCAATTCTCTACAACTTTCAAAATTGAAATTTTTCTACGACGCGATCTAAGGTGTTAAAAACGTAAATAATGTTTTATAGTTTTTAATGGTAGTTTGGATTTAAGGTATTTTCGCCGTAATTTCACAATGACCAAGCTTTCGGTTCCTAGTAGGCTACTATGATTAAAGTTATTATTACAAACTTTCTATTGGTACATTGGATTTACAATAAAGTCATTTTTTAGCAGTAGAATGGCACGGCAGATCCAGTTTCCATCTTGAATTTCAACTACCATAAGAGCAATTTTAAACGTGTAACAAGATTACTGGAGTAATAATGAGCAGAAAATTAATCGCAATATGTCATTTTAAAGCTCACGACAGTCCGAATGTGGATATCATTTTGTATTTTTAAATTAATAGTTTTTAACTAAATTTGTTCCTTAACTCTCAAAAACAAAGTTTGAGAATTTTTTCTTATTTAATAATGCAAATATCAAAAATTTAAAAAAGGCATAACATTCGAAGTTTAATTACCTTTAAAATAAAAGTATGTATGATTTATGACAAAATAAAATCTGCTTTATTGTGAAAGCATGTACGCGCCGAATCTGTGTTCCTACTCGAGCGTTTAGCCTACACTCTGGTGGTTATCACATCAACTTGTTGCTTGTGGAGTAATACTAGAAAAAAAATATATCCATTAGTTTTGAATGTGTGAGGGAAAGGTGTGTTTAATAACGCATACTAACATACATTGTCATACATACATGCGCATTTCAGAACGTTTACAGTCAGGATTACGTCTATAACCCTCAAATTTCCGCCTTTATGAAACTGTCCTGTATTTGCTAGCGGAAGAATGAAACGCACACAAACTCAAAGCTAGTAGTGTAAAGCTCTGCCACTTGGAGAGCTGCAGTCAACTCAGAAAATGTTTTCACTACTGGCGAGCCTTAAACGTACATGAACTTATATTTTTAACTTATGCTATACTTTAATGTTATACTTGTCTGTGTAATGAGACTTTGTTTTCATTCAAACTTCCTTCCAGTTTCAGGATAAACAGGATAGAGTCTCCGATAGTGACCTTCGACGGCGACTGCGGGGAAAGCCTTACCCTCTACGACACGTCCTGGCCTGATGACTCCAAGATTATCAAAACCTTCTGCGACACGTTCTCCAGAGCGATGGAGAAACACGACTTCGTGTCTACCGGAAGTGCGCTGTTTGTACGCTTCGAGAGCAAAACAGGAAGTTATTCAGGGTAATGTATTACGTCACGCAATTCATTAGACTTAAGCTGTGCTGGTTCTCGTTCGAATTCGGTGAAGAGAAAATTATTAAGTATCACTTCTTTATTAAAAAAATTAGTTGGTCGGCTTCGCTCGCAGGCGTTATTAAATAAATAAAAGGACTATCTAGTAAATATATTGCCTTACCACGAGGGCTACACTTAATACAAAAAAAATTAAAAAAAGCTATTTTAGATCCGAATTCCATAGCCCTAAAACGTACAGTGAGTTTCGCCCAAATCTATCTATGTATCTCTTCTAGGCCTACGTAAAGTATTAGCCAAGCACAAATAAATGTTAAAACTCCCGTTTTCCACCAGTTTCTTACTCGTAATTCCCGAACGATCATTAAAAATGAGGTTTTAAGGTGTATTATTTCACATCTATTAGCAGTTATATTTCACATTATTCCATACTGTGTTGATATATATTTAACGGTTAAACTAGCGTGTATAGTAAATTAAAATACAAACGATTTTGTAAAAGTGTTAATCTTTTGATCCAAATTAGTTGTTTCACTTATAATTTTTGTGAGTCACGTCCGTTAGCAAAACCCCTAATGTTGTCCATAATTTGTACACTTTTTTCAATTTTTAAATAGGAACCCTAACTATTTCCGGGTTGAAAAGTAGCCTGGATTAATCTCTGAACAATCCTCTACATGCAAATTAAAGTTTCGTCAAAATTATTCCAGCAATTCCGGATATCAGCCAGGACAAACAGACAGACAACAAATTTAAAAAATCTCGTTTAGGTTTTGGTAAGGTATGATTAAGCATATGAGCTTAGAAAATAGTATGTATTTCAAAATCACAGGTACTTCAATTTTATTTATATAGATTAGCAAACAATTTTAACATTATCAAATAATTCGACCGCACAGCTGAAACTTAGACGTGAGTTGAGCCAATTTCTAAAATTGTGTTTATAGCCAATGTATTATGGTTTAAACCAACTATTTGGGAAATTGGTTACTCACGAAGGCACTGAATAGCTGCCTACGTTTACGAAATATATTATTAAAATTTGTTTGCACCTCAACCTCCAGTTGCGCGCTGCTTCGTACCACTCGCAGCGAAAAAAATCGTTTTGCACGTTTGCACTTCCACCTGGTGGCCTCAGATTATGGCCTCCACTTAGCAAATTTGCACCTCGACCTGGTGGCCTCAGATGATGGCCTCCACTTAGCAAATTTGCACCTCGACCTTGCAGCTTCGGATTTTGAACTGATTCACTTCACTCGCAGTCGGTAGGCAGATAATGCTTACACGTTGATTTGAAACGGGTAATTTTATGGTATTTTATATTATGTTCGATTTTGGGGTAACCAGAAGGGCTACAAGGACTTGTAAACACTCTAAAAAAACGAAATGTTCAGAATAATGTATTATATTTATTTTGTTTAGATAAACCCCAAAAAAGTAATTTTAGTACGAAAAATCTCAAAAAAAATTACTTCTGGTTCAAAAACGTGATTCCGGTTGTTGGATTTTTGTGTAACAAACTCGTCCGAACAAGTTAGAAAAACATAGTGTGTACTAAATTTTAACCAAGTCGAGCCGACAGAGAGCCAACATATATCTACACTATACAGAGTGTCTTGCAACCAAAATTTTATCACGTTATTCAGCATGGCAAAAGAAACAAAACATGTACTATAACATGTGTCCTATCTCATTCCGTTTGCGGTTTATCTGTCTGTATGTGTTTTTTTTACAAAATAAGTAATATTTTTGGAAGTAGAAAAGATTTTGAGCTTAAACTTTATACACCTATTTGTTGCGTAACGTTTTATCACTGTACAAAAAGTTAGAACAATATTTTAAATATTTTCAAAATGGCGGCAGTTTATAATTTTTAATGTCAAATATCTCAAAAACCGCTAACTTTACTAAAACATTACAAGTGACAAAAAAGTTTACTTTTTTAATGACAAACACAATATTTTTTTGTTTTGTCTATAGCTCAAAGGACAACAGAGATATTGACCAAATAATGAACATTATGCAAATAACTTATTATTTTAGCTCAAAATAACTTTAAAATGTTTTGTTTCTAGAATAATTCTTTGTATTGTTGACAACTACCAAGAAGTAAATTGTTCCTTTTTTTTGTCAATATCTCTGTTGTCTTTTGAGCTACAGACAAAATAAGAAAAACCATTGTGTTTTTCATTAAAAAAGTAAACTCTTTTGGTCTCTTGTAATTTGTTGTAAAGTTAGCGGTTTTTAAGATATTTGACATTAAAAATTATAAACGGCCGCCATTTTGAAAATATTGTTCTAACAGGTATATTTTCGTACAGTGATAAAAGGTTACGCAACAAACAGGTGTACAAAGTTTGAGCTCAATATCTTTTCTACTTCCAAAAATAATAAGTATTTTGTAAAAAACACATAAAGACAGATAGACCGAAAACGGAATGAGATAGGACGCATGTTATATTACATTTTTTGTATCTTTTGTCATGCTGAATAACGTGATAAAGTATGTTCATATGGTTGCAAGAAACCCTGTATATATAACATTTTTAATGACACCTCAAATCGTATTCTGGGAACCATGATCAGTGATCATTTACTACTCCCGACCTTTGGTCTTACCATAAGGGTCACTGCATTACCTCATCTTTCCTATGGAAATTTGGTACACACGTTGGTTGTCTAAATGGATCTTACGGATCCAGTTGCCAAAAATCCATCAACCAGTTGCACTTTACTGCAATTTATTTTGTTTGCAATTTTTCATACTAAAATGAAACTTTATTTGGTTTTATTTAAAAATATAAATATAGGAGATTATTCTACACATTTTGTTTTTTACATGACCTTATAGCTCATCTGGTTCCCAGAAAATCGATCAAAACGTAAAAAACCATAACAGTACTTTTTTAAATCTCCTAGGATTAACAGTTGGTCAGCTTCCGTCACGAGGCTCACGGCCGGGATGCAAACCATAGTAGTAAAAAATCTACAAGGTCACAAAGCGGAACAAAGAAGCTCTCGAGCCGGGGTTGGAGGCTGAATTACAACAAATTATACTAATACATGTCGTACACGGAGGCAGCTATTCAACGTCTTCGTGAGTGGACCAATTTCCCAAATAATTTGTTGAAATGTATCATGTGTACTTAATTTTGTAAATTCCCTTAACTCACTTAAGCGGTTCAGCTTCGTGGTCGTATTATTTTAAAATTAAATGCCGGCAAGTGATTGTAGTCAATGTTTTTGTACAGGCTAGTAGCAGCAGAGCGCCCTAATATTAACACGGCATATGGGATTCTCCGTATCGACAACTAAATTGTAAACGTAGTCACCCGCGATGGATTTAACTGCTAAACGCTACTCCTCCTTCCTCATTACTCCAACTGGCATAAACTAAAGATGTTGAGCGTACAAAACAAATAAAAGAAATGAAATTTAAATATTTGATTTCACCACACCAGATTCTTGAAATAACCGAAGAACACTTCTGCACAAAAGACATTCTAAACGAAGTTAGTCAAAGATTCTCTACAAATTGCCCTCTAACGCAGAAAATACATTTATAATGAGAATTAAAATTCAAAGGAAGCACGGGGGTGGGTTCCGCCATTGCAGACAGTACTGGGTGCTTTTATGTTTCTGAAAATTTTCAATTCCGCCCTCATTCCAGCCCAATGATTAGTTGGCAACAAAAGCCTTTAAGTGAGTTACACAGTGGTGGGGGATTATTAGGCTATCAAAGAAGGGTAGTTACCCTCATACTCTATCGAGGGGTTGCTCTTAATTGTCTGGAATTCCAAGTTTAAATTGGACTCATTTGGATTGGCTTGTAAACGATATAGATTTCGAATGCTTTTCTCGCCGATTGAACGCTTAATGTTAAACTACGTTGTAAAGTATTTATTTATTTAGTGAGAAATTACAGTTAAGTAGAAATGTTTGTGTTTTTCTGAGTTCAAAGACGATTATAACATTGCGTTAGGCGGCACTAAACCTATCAACTATATATATATATATATATATATATATATATATATAGTGTGATCAAAAAGCGTCCTCCCAATCACAATCTTTGAATTTGTAAAAATAATCTGGGGAACGTTTATATGATCACTTCAAGTACCTACTCTTTTCCATGGACTTAAATTTTTACTCACCTCCCGAAATAAGGGGTTTGAAGGGTAACTCAAAATTAATAATTGTTAAGTACAACCCCCCCCCCCCCAATCCCCCCTTGTGACCATTCAATTTAAAAAGCTTGGTGTACTGAGAAAAACGAGATAAATAAAGCAGCAATCGGTTGGCCCTGACAGAAATTGCCGCTTAAAACAGATTTATAATTTAAATATGTTATTATGTAGTTCTTAAATGAAGAGTTGTTGGCAAACATCTAGGAGACAAAAGAGGTTCGGACATTTGACAAATTAAGAATACACTTAAATGGATTAGTTAGAATAATTTTATTAATATTCAATAAGCACATTACTATATATGGGCCTGTCACCAATTCAAAGATCTTCATCACTTCTTTTTCTCTTAAAACTATGAAAATTAAGATATGTATATGCTGACTGTAATTCGCTTAAAAAAAGGTCAACACTATAAACTGTTTCTTTTTAATAATAAAACAAATTAAAAATCCTTATATATTTCACATTCAGTTGGTTTACCACTAAAGAAATCAAGAAATATACAACAAACAAAGAAATACAAATTAAAAAATAAGAATAAGCAGTGACAAAATAAATCCAGATCAACAAAGATAAAAAATATAATCTTGAGACAAAATCACAAAACGAGAATTCATTTTTAAATTACGTCACCCCTCACCGCTAGTAGTACCTTCCACTAGGCGACAATAGTGCCGCCTATTTTATGGCTTAAAATATGTCCTGGAATAGAGCGTTAAGCGTGGTATTTTTCATTGGGAAGGAACATATTATGCCAATATAAGCATAATATATAATATATTTAAAAAACAGTATCTGGAATTCATGATTGTTGGAAGAAAAATTGTATGCTCTGAAACGCTTCAATATGTATCCACCCGTCATCTTGTGTTTGAAACCTACGTCATCTCTCAGAATACGCGCATATTTTTTTAAAAACATGACGTAAAAACTAGAATTTTTTAAAGCAAAACGTTTTTAGGCACCGTAGAGCAAATTTTGTCCGATCAGACGAAAAGTGATAAGCTTCCTACTTTCCGACTTCAACCGTCAGTTGCAAGGAAAGAGTAGGAGAATCGTTTGACACGCATGCGCAGTGCGAGAAGAAAGAGAAATAGTATCACTCTTTTCGTCGCATACGTCATGGCGGTCTTCGCGCATGCGCCCCGCGTACTTATTATTTAATTTTAAGGGTAGTTATCAAAATTCACCCCTTTGACTTAAGTAATCGAATTGCAAATGGTGTTTCATATCACTTAAGAACAATATTACACAATTTTGGCTTTATAGTTCGTAATAAATTAGTTCAATTGTATAGGAAAGTTGTACATTTTATCGTATAGTGGTAGCAATCCCATTTAAATGTTTTACACTCTAGTAATTGTAACGTATAATCACTCCTGGCATTGATTTGGATAAACTGTAATATTTTAGTGAAATCGGTCGAATAGTTTTTGAGTCTATAGAGGACAAAGAAGCAAATAAACAAATATTAATCTATATATTTATATATAATCCAAATACCACTCACTCACTGACTCATCACGAAATCTCAAAAACTACCGAATGGATTGCAATTACATTTGGTATGTAGCTTCCTCTAGGGCCGAGGGTGCTCGCTAAGGAAGGTTTTTAAAAAAAATCGAAATTTCAGAGTGGTATGGTTGGTCTAAAGTTACTACAAAAAAAAAACTACAGAACGGATTGGAATTAAATTTGGTATGTAGCTTCCTCTAGGGCCCTTGGTGTTTGGTAAGAAATGTTTTTAAAAAATTCGAAATTTTAGGGGGGTTTGGGGGGCTCAAAGTTACTAAAAATCCCCATAAGAAATACATAGTATAATATATTTATTTATATATTTTTTTGTAATATACGAATCGGTGAGAAGAAAAAGGTACCGCCAGTCATTTTTGGCAACTTTCGGGAAACTAAAAAAAAAGTTTTATAATGCAAATTAATTTTATTTTTAATTCCAAAAAATTAAGGTTACTTATCTATTTGGTTAGAAAAAATATGAATAACTCAAAACTCAATAAATATAGTGCTCTATTTTAGCCAAAAGATATTAATTTTTAATTTTGACTGAGGTCCCTTTTTCCTCTCAACTCAAATTTGTTTTATGTAATTTTGTTAAATAGGTTATTTGTTATATAGATTTACTGTAAATGTCAATAAAAATAATTTTAAGGTCAAACACTGTTAATTAACATGATTTTATTTACAATTTTCTTGGAATTTATCAAAAACAAAGATTGTTTCAGCAAAAGCTATGGCTCCTTGTTTATCAAAATTACTGATCGTCCTCATCTGGTCCGTTGGTAGTTTCCCAGGCTATAATTTCATCATAGAACTGTATGTGTTGACTTGGAATGTAGTCATACAATTTTCTTAAATCAGCGATTTTCTTGGTTTTTATTGGAACACAACCCCTTGGATAAGCTTTGGTTTCGGGTAATGAGAGACAGTGAGCCTTTTTTAGGTTGAACGTGTGAAGAGTTTGAAAGGCTCCTGTTCTAATAAACATGCTTGCCTTTACTATGCCTTTTTCAAACTTTGAATATTGGAAATAGTAAAATTTTGAAATTACGAGTGATTGCTTTTCTTCTCTTGGCAAATGTACAGTTTCGTTTGAAACCACCGTCTTTTTGTAGAAAGTAGGCCACCAACTCGAGTAATCAATTATCATATCAGTTTCGACTAATTTCACTGTACATGGAGATTTTTTAGAAGAATTAACTATCAATTCACAAATTTCTTTAGGGGTAAAAATTCTATCCTGTTTTTTGATAGGCCTTTTTATGGTACTAAAACTCCTAACACAAGGGTTGTAGGAGTGTCCCCTCAAAGGAAAAAACTGCTTGATAACTTTAAACCCATTGGTGTCACAAAGAGCTGAACATACTTTCGATAGTGTGTGGTTCTTATTTTGACCCCACATATATCATAAAACAGGTGTAGTTCTTGGACCTCATTTGGGATCTTTGTCTTAATGTAGTTTACCAGGAATGAAGTCACATCGTTACTGCCTTTCTTCGCTTGCCCTTCATGGTAAACGTAAAAATGAGACAGTTTAGTCTTTGTATTATAAACACAAAAGACTTGCAGTGTTAACTGTAGTAAGTAAAAAAATTCTTGCACCGGTATTTTTGGCAAATCGACATTTTGCATGAAGTCAAATACTAGACCCACAATATTGTCACTATTTTCAGATAATTTCGTTGTATCTTTAAGAGCATTATGAAATTGTTTTGCACGCCTTCGGTGCACCATCAACTCTGCTGTGGCTACACGCTTGGCATTTTCATTGATATAAGGGCTTTTCAATTTCACCTATCGTTCTTCACAATAGGCACAGGTGTCAATTTGAGGCCTACCAAACTTTAAATCGAAGTTTTCATTGAAATACTTAAGATACAAATTCATATTTAATGTTATTACCAATATCTGGGTGTTAATCAATAAACAGATCATACATTTTCTGTGCAGTTAAATCAGAAGACAGGAAATTGTATTGTTTAGTAGCATAATGGGTTGTTTTTACTGGAAATAATTCAATGTGATCATGAATTAATTTAAGTACATCAGCGGTTTTCTTGTTGGCTGAACATTTTCTCTCTCTCATATCCTTAGGAGTTTCCCCAGCTTTCAAAAGAGTACATATACGCCTAATTTTCTTGTCACTCACATCATACAGCCGGAAAAAAGCCTTTCGGCAAACTTGAATCTTATTACCTTGGAGAAGAACATGGTACTTGAATGTGGTTTTATACTGAGAAGACTCGTCACCTTTCTTCTTTGTTTGACATCATGTTTTTCTATCATTCGCTGCAAATGTTGGTCTTGTTCGTTTTTACTGTCCAATTTGTGGTAAAGGTAATCAAAGATATGGACTCATTCAACTTCATCAAATTGTTCGAAACATCTTTTGGGACATCTGAAAATAAAGCGAACAATTTAGGTTGAAAACAGTATTAAGGTGTACACTTAATTAACTACCTAGCATAGCCTATGTTACTTGTTGTGGATTGTAAAGGTAATACAAATTATTTTAGATGGAACCTGTGACTAAGATAATAAAGCCTACCTTAGGTATGAGTAATTTTAATTAGGTTTAAATGGTATAAATTATGCCTAAATATTAAAAATTAAAGTAGTATTAGGCATGACCTAATAGCCTTAAATATAGTTTCGTATTGTTATACCCGAAGGTGGGCTAAAGTATTGATAGGCTATAGACTAAACAGTAGCTAGTTACTTGTTGTAGATTGTTAAGGTAATACAAATTATTTGAGATTAGCCTATGACTAAGTTAATAAAGCTTACCTTAGGTTTGACTAATTTTAATTAGGTTAGGTTAGGTAAGAAGCTTATTTAGCTCTTACACAATTTTATTGTTGAGTTTCTATGGGCTGAAACGTAATGTTGATAGCCATTACAGGTAAACCTTTGTTGTAAAAATTTTGAATGTTTTAAAATGTATGAATAAGGTGACTTCTGCAATATAAATTATGCCTAAAGATTAAAAATGAATGTAGTATTAGGCATGACCTAATAGCCTTGTATATTGTTTTGTATTGTTATACCCGAAGTTGAGCTAAATTATTGATAGGCTATAGATAAACAGTACCTAGTGAATATACAATTAATATAAACTCATTCCATTCCATAGAAAAATAAAATAACCTTAAAATAGTAAAAGATGTTGTCAACTCTTACCTGCATGGTGATGTGATTGATTTAGCTCTTTTCACTCTTCCAGTATGACCAATATATTCTTCTCCTCGAAGAATCTTTTGTTTTATAACATTCCTCTTGTGTGTTTCTGGATTTCTTGTCCTTTTTCTCAGTATATTATTATCATTTCCTTCCATCTTTAATTAAAGGAGGTTAAAACGTAAAACAATCAATCTAACCGCACAATGAATACTATACTGTCAATTGTAAACAAAACACTGATAATCTTTGTTTAGTTGCAGCTGACAGCTGGCCACTGACTACACCACAGAGTAGTGAACCAAACAGAGATGAGAGGAAAAAGGTACTTGAGTCAATGACTGAGGTACCTTTTTCCTGTCAACGAGTAAAACTGTGTCTTAGCAACAGCAGTTACAATACTTGACTGAGGTTCCTTTTTACACTAAAAGATGCGTCTACCCCTAAGGAATGAAAATCAGTAAAAAAAAAAAGAAATGTCTGTTTTTTGACTCAGGTCCCTTTTTCTTCTCACCGATTCAATTATTTTATTTAATTTACATTTAACTTTGATTTGTCTATCCATGCAAAGCCGGATCGGGCCAGCTAGTTTTTATATATAGAGATAAACTTTAAAACCTTTAATACAATGATAATGAACTATTTGTATTTTTCACTTTAGTTGAAAGTACAACTACCTCCCACGGTGCGGTCACACAAATATAACAGTTTTACTTACTTTACAGGTCTTCACTTTACTACTGGGCCCACTACGATTTCTTCAACAACACAAAGTTCGGTCTGCCCTCGCCGGACACGCTATGCGATGAAGAGTTCGCCTCCTGGAACTCCGTCACTGGGTACTTTCGGTCTCCTATGAACACTCTAATATACAAGAGACCAGAGATGGCCGGCAGCTTGAGATGCAGATACAAGTTCGTCACGGACCGACGTCTCTTCGCGAGGGTCGTTCTCACTGTAACTGCGATCAACTTTAAGGTAAGCACAACTAAACAGGTATTTCCTGTAACTGGTATTTTTTTACCAACAAGTAATCGTTACTAACTATTTATAATTTTTTCAGTACCAGTTACTGGACTTAGCAGATCCTGTTTACAACTTTGTAAGCAGTAACTAATATTGTTATCACAGTTCTTTTTTCTACCGTTACGGGTAACGGTTTGATTTTAAAAACATGTAAAATACTGAACATAAAACATATATATCCCCAACGGCCCAATCCTCAAGGGAAAAACTTTAGTATTCTCTCTCAACAAAACTTGTATTTCCTATAGTTCGTATTTTACCGGTTTTAACAAGTAATCGTTATTAATAGTTATCATTTATTTCAGTTCCAGTTACTGGACTTAGTAGATCCTGTTTACAACCTTGTAAACAATAACTAATATTGTTATCACAGTTATTTTTTCTACTGTTACGTGTAAAGGTTTGAGTAAATAAAACATGTAAAATGCTGAACATAAAACATATCTCCCCAATGGCCCAACCCTTAAGGGAGAAAACTTTATTATTCTCTCTCAACAAAACTGGTATATCCTATAGTTCGTATTTTAACGGTATAATAAAGTAACCGTTATAATTAGTTATCATTTATTTCCAGTACTAGTTACTTGACTTAGCAGATAATATTTACAACTTTGTAAAACAGTAACTTATATTGTTATCACATTTCTTTTTTCTACCGTTACGGGTAACGGCTTGAGTTAACAAAACATGTAAAATGCTGAACATAAAACATATCTCCCCAAAGGCCCAACCCTCAAGGGAGAAAACTTTAGTATTCTCTCTCACCACCACCAACCTAGTTATTTTACTGCTCTCGGTGTTTTTATAACTGTTTATGTTTTAAAGGTATTTTAAGTTTTCTACACCAGTTGTAGCAGTTAGTGGTGTCGGGTATTCAACAATCAAAATGTAATAAATCCATCGTAAACAACAGTAGACATTTATTTTCTCAAATAAAATAGGAAAAGTGAAAATTGTTTTAAAAAAATTAACGATTTTTAGCGCATACGAGAACACAGCGTCAGCAGACTGTTAATTGATAGATTCAGTCACAGGATGTAGGTCATAGTTTTGTACGACCAGATAATTGTTCAAACAAACCACTATTTTAAGTTATCTGTGTAAGTCTGTGAGTTTTAGTAGCCTAATTTTAATAAAATGGCTAAATGTGTTAGTTCATGATTTTTTTCCAAAACTATGATTTGAGATTATTTGTAAATTTGTTAAGGTGTAATTTGAATTGCAGGATCGAATAGTAGAGCTAGCTGCTGTTTGAAACACCATTCAAAGACACGTTTATCGATAATAAATATGATTTAGATCTCAATATAGTATTTTGTTGACGTTTCAGAAATTTTAAAGTGGAAAAACTATGGAGTAAATTGCATTTAAATTAGGACAAATCACGCTTTGGATGGTCAAAAACTGAAAACATGCAACTGAACCGGTGACGTGAGTTGAATGACTTTCCAAAATAGATATTATGTTTTTTAGGGTTTCAACCAACTGTTTGGCAAATTGGTCTACTGACGAGGGCTATGAATAGCTGCTTACGTGTACGAAATATATCAGTCAAACTTCTTTCAACCTCAGCCTTCAGCCCCGGTTCTCGCGCAGCTTTGTTCCTCTCGCTTGCTCCGCTCGTTTGTTCAATAATAATCAACATAAAGGACTACTTCGGCTCGCTCTAAATCGCTACGCGAAGTAAAAATACAGGGTTCTCTTTCGATAGTTTACGTTACTATCGATTTTGGGGGAACTAGTCAGGCTATAAAGTCGTGTAAAAAAAAACAAATCTGCAGATAATCTCCAAAACTGATTTACTTTGATAAAACGACAAACGGTTTCATTCTTGTGCGAAAAATCTCAAAAACATTTGACTTCCTATCAAGAAACGTCCTAGCAGTTGTTGGTCTTCTTTTTTTTTTGCCAGCGAACTCATTCGACCGACTGGTACCAAATTTGGAACAAATCGGACGTAAAATGCGGCCATTAGAGTGCAAACAAATAAAAAGTTTTTAATGACACCCGAAAACCTGTTCTGGAACCATGATCGGTGCTAATTTACTACTCCCGACCTAAGGTCTCACCATAATAGTCATTGCAATAGCACATCTTTCCCATGGAAAACCGGTGAAAATGCAGTTTGTATGCAAATAAACACAAAATAATGTTCTGTCTGTGATTTATTACAAAACTTTTAACACAAATTAAAATCTTTTCAAAAGTTTGTTTGATAATATCAAATAAAAAAAAATAAAAAACAGAAATATGAATTCATGAAAGGTTTTATTTGTGTAAATTGTTTGTTTCCTCGATAAATACAAGGCGCAATACTACATTGAGCACCACTCAATAACTATTTTGATTGGTTTGTAGGACAAAGCACGTAATGAAACGATACGATGAATGGTTGAATCAATCTTTGATTGAACTATCCATTTTATGAATACATGTTAAACGCGAAAGAACTCGTTTTGAACGAAAACAAGTGTTTCGCGTGTGTAATTTAGCGAGTAGAGGCGAGCTTTGAACGTTTGCTGCTCAACTGCAGAACTATTAATACTGTCTGTATGCTTTTTTCCATAAAATGGAGTCCTACCGACTACTTTTGGCCAATTTTAGGAACCGTATAACTCCGAAAACGTTTATTGCGAGCAAAATACGAGTACAAAAGTCCGACTAAAACAAAAAACAAAAACCTCCCTCCATTTCCAATTTAATAAAACGCAAGCTAAAACAAGAGTTTGTTTTTGTTCCGAAAATTAGTCGTGCAAGTTGAAAAGTCCCGATGAAAAAACACAGGTTCATTAAAGGGCCCCCCGTTTGTTAAATGGAACGAGGCATAGAGCGAGGACTAATAGAGTGTAACTTGGTTTGTTATTAACCCTCTTCCTCGACGACACAGGAAGGACATAGTAAAGCTATGCAACGTCCTCATTAGTGTCCCCTTCGTCCTCTCGTTTAACCGTTTAATCCGCCTTTGTTTTAATCAACGTACCTTCGCTCCGGATCAACTGGTGTGGTTGGTTTAGTTTTCGTATTGAACTAATTAAAAATGTCCCGCGGGCAAGTACTATATAGACACTGTTTGCTCAAATTATACATATAATTTTTCCTCAAGGTGTAGACAATATGAATACAATTTAAATAAACCTGTTGTACCCTCTGTGTAAGTAGGACATTGCCAACTCCAACAATGTACATAGTTCCAACAATGAACATAGTTCCAACAATGTGCATAGTTCAACAATGAACATAGTTTCAACAATGGACATAGTTCCAACAATATATATTTAAATCCCAATAATTGTATTATATGTAAAAATTGCATAATGCGTTCAAATTAATAGCATTAAAATGAAAAAAAAAAAGAAACAACGGTAATTCGATCACGCAGCTGAACCACTGACGTGAGTTGAGCGCATTTCCAGAAAAAAGTTTTAGGGTTTCAACCAACTATTTGGAAAATCAGTCTACTCACAAAGACGCTAAATAGCTGCACGCGTGTACTAAATATATTAGTAGAATGTATTTGCGTCTCAGCTAATAACGTAAAATGAGGCCGTTAGAGTTCGGAAACATATATACAAATATATATTTTGTAATTTTTAATGAAACCCTAAAACACGTTCTAAAACAATACTAAAACAAAATAAATAATAAATCCTTAAAACCCCGACATTCATGTTTAAATACCCGGTGTTTCTCAGGCTCGTAGATCTCAAGATATAATAGTTCGTAGACCAAATTAGTTTTAAATTAAAATTTGCATCCGTGTTAACAGCGAGTAATAAAATTGAGGCTTTTAAATTGAATACCTCTCTCCGTTGCCATGCCAACGGCAGTAACTATAAAACTAAAGGTCATTCACGTGACGTCATTTAAGGATGAGAATCATAAAACTATGGAGGTAAAATAAAACTAGATAGCGAATGCATATCTTACTCTATATAGCTAGACTTTAAATGGCAACAATAAAAACATCATACAATTGATGTGAACATGATGTAACCTGTTTTGTGGTTAGTTTTAAAAGCAGAAAAGTCAACTTTAATTAATTGCATTAATTGTAGGAAAAAAAAAATATCCTGTTACAGTGTCTAGTCACAGTATGTTTCCAATAAAGTAATAATTCAACCGCAGCTGAACCACTGACATGATTTGAGGGAATTTATAAAATTAAGTTTATATGTTTTAGGGTTTAAACCAACTAAATACATTTGGGCAGTTTATCTAGTCACGAAGGCGCTGAATAACTGCCTAAGTGTATGTCATATATTAGTAGAATTTGTTTAAACCTAAGCCTCCAGAGCTCCTTCGTTCCACTCGCAGCGGAAAAACTCGCTTTTGTACTTGCGTCCTCGGTTTATGGACTGCTTCACTTCACTCGGGCGTCGGCCTCGGATGAAAAGTTGCACCCCCGGTAAAGTCCACCACATGGATTTGAACTGGGTACTTTTGTGGTATTTTACGTTTTGGTCGATTTTGGATGGACCAAACGGCCTACAATGTCGTACAGAATAATCTACCTTGTTTATTTTTGTAAGTAAAGCAAAACAAAATTTAGTACCGGTACTGACAATCTCCAAAAGTTTCATTTCTAGTCAAAAACATGATTCCGGTCGTTGGATTTGTTCTAACAACTTAGGCAAACAATATGCGTACAAAATTTTTACCAAATCGGATTTCAAATCTGGCCGTTAGAGTGCGGACACATGCAAGTATAGGATGGCTAGAAAATATTGTTCCAAATTTCACCACCTGAAATAAATGAAAACAAGTTGGTTATTTAAATAAATAAAATAAAATAAATATAGGTCCGAAAATGTTTAGTTTTCGACTCATACGCCATTTTTGTTTTGCTAAAAACTTAATATTTTTAGAAATAGAAAATATATTGACTTCAAATTTGGTGTACGTATTTGTTACATAACCTTTCACCCCTGTACAACAACCCAGAACGTTTTTTAGTATATTTGATAAATGGCATCCATTACAAGTTGGATTGGCTAACTAATATGATTAGTTTGTGTTTAGGAAATAAAAAAGGTAAAATGTATTGTTTTTGTAGATTTTTCATCAGCGTTCGATACCATTGATAGGAAAGCATTGTTCTATAAATTGTCTTGTTTATGTTTTTCCACAAAGTTGTTAAGGTGTTAAGAGATATGTACGATGGGACTAAAGCAGGTTTGTGGTGTAGAGACGGTGTCACTAGTTTGTGTGATACAAGCTCGGGTTTGAGACAAGGGTGTGTTTTGAGTCCGTTGTTATTTTCTTTGTTTCTCAACGATTTACCGGAATTTTTGGGCGGGGGCTACAATGTCAGGGGGACTTTGGTGAGGGTTTTATTATATGCAGATGACATTGTTCTCCTGTCGCCGTCGGCTGCAGGTCTGCAGGAGATGATACATAATTTACAATTGTTTTGCAATGCTTGGAACTTATTGGTCAACTTAAATAAATCTAAAATTATGATTTTTAGAAAAGGTGGTAGGCTGAACGTGAGGGACAGGTTTTTTTACAATGGCGAACGGATTGAAATTGTTAACAATTACAGATATTTGGGGACGACTCTAACAGCTTCACTTTCTTAGGAACTGCATTTTAAGGAAAATTCTCTTGCAGCAAAAAAGGCTTTAAATACGGTATGGTACAAACTGTTCAGTTGTAATAAAGTTCCCTTGTCCGTCAAATTTTCATGTTTTGAAGCTACTGTAAGGGCATTAATGTGTTATGGCGCTCAGGTATGGGGATATAAGGAAAGCACTCAACTTGAGGGAGTTTTAATTATGTTCATTAAAAGACTTTTTCAGCTACCAAACAATACTTCAAATTATATGTTACATTTAGAAACTGGCTATCATAAGGTTTATTTATTCACTTTGAGAAATCACGTAAATTATTTTGCTAAGGTACTGGAGGTTGCCATCGTACAGGCTACCAAATATTCTCGCTAGGCAGGTGATAAATAAAAACGTTTATTGGTGTCGCGAGTGGAAATCCATTGGACAAAAATTCGGGATTGATGTTTTTTTCTGAAAGGGGATACCGCTGACCAAGTGCTTGACCAGCTGACATTTATTGTTGAGGCAATTGGAGATAGCTGGTGGGATGATTGTTTGGTTAGGGCAAATAGTTCGCGGTATCACAGACAATACAAGTCTCTCGACCTTGAACTTGGCTGTAAAAGCTACCTTATCGATAGTTTAAATATAAATATTGTTCGCTGGATTTTTAAAGCCAGAACAGATCAAATAGATCTAAACTTTAAACCTTGAGTTAGGAATAAAAAATTGTTATGTTCCTTGTGTAATACACAGGAGATTAAACTGTTTACCATTTTGTTGCAAGGTGTCCAATTCTATCAGGTTTTAGAAATAAATGTTTTTTTAAAAATTACTTTAAGTAGAAAAGAATTCGTTGCATATTTGAACGGGCGAGATTGTCTTTGTCTTTATAAATTCCTAAGACAAGCGTGGCATTATAGATGGTTTTTAGTAAACGAGTTTAATTACGAATTTAATGAGTCTGATGCTTAAGTAAAGCTTCTACGATAACTGCAATACGTACTCCCAGTAGATTAGGTAAAAATGGGAATTATTTCATTTTTAGACATATTATATTGCATTTTATTATATTATTTCACACGCGTTGGGGATTGATTCGAATATTTATTATCGTCATCTTTGTTTATTATATTTTATTTTATGGGTATTCGGTACAATTTATATTAAGTATGATTTTAGCCAGCGTTGTTGCACATATATTGTGTTTACGATTAGTTCAGATATTTTAATGAAGGGGTATTTTATTTGTAAGTTATTAACAATAATTAGGGTATTAAGTTGCAGTTAATTTTATTGTTGTCATTTTTATGTATTTATTTCTTCATGTCGCATTATTTTTTGTAAGTTTGTAAGTTTTGAAGGCAAGTATTTATTTTTTATGTGTGTGTTAATTTCTTTTTTATGTCAATTTTAGGTAATTTCTTTGTTCTAGTTAATTTTGTTTTTTGTTTTTAAGTCTGTTATATATATATATATATATATATACATTTTAAACTAAGAATGCCAACCCAGCAGACGGTCTATGGACCAGTGCTAAACAAGTGTTTTTTTTTTCAAATGTGAAATGTTTGTGTTATTTTTAATTTCTTAAATAAAGCACTATTATTATTATTATTATTATTATTATTATTAATGCCAAATATCTCTAAAACCACTAACTTAACAAAACATTTTCAGGACCACAAAAAGTTAATTTTTTTACGAAAAAGATAACTGTTTTTATTTTTTCCGTGGCTCAAAAATAACCTAAAACTAAAAACATTATTTTCACCTGCAAAAGTTTGGGACAATATGTTCTAACCACCCTATACATATACACATATATTAAATATATATTTGTAAACATTTTAATGACACCCCAAAATGTGTTCTGGGGACCATGATCGGTGCTCATTTACAACACCCGACCTAATCAGCTAATCACAGAACAGCTCACATCTTTCCTATGGGAATTCGCTAATAAAAATGATAGTTCGAATGTTTCACAAACCGTATAACTATACAAACCTAATGTAATGCCCTATTGAGGTTTTGCAGCTATATTTTTCAAAATAATGTAAATGTTTCATTTGTTTCAGGATCACCCGTTAAACGCGGCAACTTGCGAGGACTGTTGGAACGGAAGGATGGACAAACTCATCATCTGGGAGCCTTCATCGCTCCCAAACACTTCACAACACCTGACACCGTCATCACCAGCCCACGGCGGACACTGCATCTGTAAACAACCAAAGTCTGCAAGACCGGTCACTACCATCATCTCCACATCGGAGTCACTGAATATGGAACTAGTCGTCGACTCTGCTCACTCGGCTTCTAGTTACTTCAAACACCCGAGTCCTCTGTTCGAGGCTAAGTACGAGTTTATCCACGGTCCTCTATGCGGACCCGCTCTCATACCAGCGAGCACGGAGGGTGAACTCCATTTCCCGAATTACGAAGCGTTAGGCTTCACGGAGCCTCCTAGATCCGTCCGGTGTATCTGGGAGATCCGGGTGAACCGTGACAGGGACGTGTGGGTACATTTCGATAAAGTAAGGTTCGCCACGCGCGACTGTCAAGACGGTAAACTGGAGATGTTTCTCCCTTCAAAACCGGATCAACCTTTCCTCTCCCTTTGCGGGCACAACGTAAGCGCTAAAGAGAACGTACCTCCCCTGACTTCCTTAGACCTCACTCCCGATTCAACAGCCGACTACGTACCTCCACCGTCCGTCAAGATACAATTCACAGGAACGGTGACTCCAGCTAGAGCGTCTTTCAAGATCGCCTGGACGGAACTGTTTCACTTACCACGAAACCCCGACGGTACGTTGAAGACCTCCAGGTTAACGGAAGACGGAACGAACCCGATGCAAAGCGACTGCGAGTTCCTCTGCCCCGGAGAAACGTCTCTCTGTATACCCGCCAGCCTCGTGTGTAACGGCGTGGTCAACTGCCCCGGAAGCAGTAAGACCAACGCGAGTGTGCTTGACGCAGGGGACGAAGCTATGGAGTTGTGCGCGGCTAGGACGGAAACAGAAAGTGTGAACTGGGTGATGGTGGGTCTGGGAGCTACTGGAGGAGCGTTACTAGCATTGGCTTGTCTCGTATTGATTTGTCGTTGTTGCTGCTGTTGTTGTTGCGGTAAAGGTGACGATGACGATGATGACTACTAAAAAGCGACTGTTTGCTTTACTTCCGCCCTCCTACCCACAATGAGTAGCTATCTGGTCTTTTGTTCAAAACATTCAAGCACTTTGTCTAACTTGTCTCTGAATATATATTATTTCTTATCACGTTATAGTAAAAACAACCAACGATAAATCTTGAGTAAAAATTCAACTAACTTAATCACCCAACGCACTTACTGATTTTATTTACTTCCTTTTGTAGTTAATAATCAGATTAGAACAATAATAAACACCCAACTGTAGTAAAACAAATTATAAACATTCTAGTAATTGAATGGCTGTAAATAACTTGTAAGTCTTAAAAATCCATGTTTTTTGTGCTACACAATGTTTTTTGTGTTTCACAGAAGTCATCTTCAGGCCGACGCTCATTCGACATACAATGTTAGTTTTGTACATTTGTTCACGTCTTGTTTTGTTACAAGAACTCTCTTTAATTAGTCACATGGACTATTGAGTCATAAAAAGTAATACGGGTACTGCTTACTCATTGTTCAATTTAAACATTGTATTTGTCTTTTGTAACTTAGTTAAATTAATCCTTGCTGTGTAAGAGTACAAGCTGAATAATTATTACAATTAATTTCGACTGTAAGCTGCAAATAGAATTCAGATTAGAATTCAGATTTCAATGTCGTTTTATACGAGGTATGCAGTCTATTAGTTCAGAAAAATTCAGTAATCATTTAATTTTTTTATATTATAACACCAAAATGTCCGTAAAAAAATCTTTTCAACCTTGCCTTCATTTGAGCGATTCAATTGTAAAAAGGCAAAACTGAGTGCTATCACAACAAATATCAGGAACAAAATGAGGGAGGTATTGCTATCCTATCAGAACATGAAAAGTGGTGCTTATCAGTTACGCATACAGTAGAGAAAGTCAGGAGCAAAGGACAAGTGTTGTATTCCCGGTTCCATTTCCCTTTTTTCCTAAAGTTTTTTAAGTACACATAAATACGCAAATAAGTTAGTGTTGCCGTACTACAATTATTTACAGTTTATATTTTTTTAATGTGTTACATTTAACCTCAACCTACAACGAACTTAATCCTAATATTAACAAATTAATAACCTGCTTTGATGTTATTATAAAAATATAATTTTCCCAGAACTTTGGTTGTCCATTACTTTGAAACGAAGCAAGATACTTAGCTCTAGTTTGCGCCATTCTGTTTCTCTTTTAATAAGTTTTTCCATGGTGCACTACATGAATTAAAATGTTAACTTCAGTTTTCCCCCTCATGCCCCCAAAATCATAAAGGCTCAGATGTAACAAACTTGTCCTGTTACGCAACACAAGATGTATACAAATTTTTGTTAACTTATTTTCAGTAACAAAAATATTAAAAGGGGCTACGGGATTTCGTGACCACTCTGTATAAGGAATATGACGTGTTTTTTAACGCCGAAGTACACGTTTATCCATATTCCAAACCAAAGACCAGATAACTAGTCATCCTGTCTAGCTTGGAACCAGTCACTAAGCTTCTTAAGTCTGACGAAAGCTAATGTTCATAGTTTTTATACGGTGAAATACATTTTATGTTTTTATAAAGGATATAAGGATAGAAGTGTGACGTTTAATATAGATTAACTTCGTAGTTGGAAATATTCTATCGGCTCGCTAGTGGTAATACTTTTTTTAAATAATTACTGTTTTAATAAAAAATAAGAGGAAAATTGTGTTTAAGCAAGATCATTCATCGACTGGTTGCACGCACAGAAAATGAACACGCAGCAACAGGTTTCGACGTAAGGAATCATCAGGCATCTCAATAATACCAAAATAATTAAATGTACTCAAATCTTTTCATTTACGTAAACTCTATTTTCGCCTAAAACACACATTCAGTGCGTTTCCAAACTATTGTTCCTTGGTTCATAAGAACCGTAATACATAATTTAACCACGTGTATATTTTGTTTAGTTTTGTGGATAAAAAATGCCCATTATTCGGTTAATTTCTACCTGGTTTTAAAAGAATAAGATGTTTTGGGTTTGTCATAACATTTAATTAAAAAAATTTATTTTTACAAAATGTTTAGCTTTTTTTGTAATATTAAGTTAGAAAATGTAAATGCAGTCATTTTTAAACGGAAAGAGATAATGGCAAGAGAATTTTTCTGAACCTAGGCCCTAGCAAGGGTAACATTCAACGAAAATTTCGTTTAAATTTATTTAGCAGTTTTGATAGTATTCATCTATATATATAAAAGCCAAATCCACTGACTCACTGATCACGGTTTCTCAAAAACTACTGAACGGATTTAAACGAAATTTGGTATGTAGCTTCCTCTAAGGTGCTCACTAAGAAAGAATTTCTAAACATTCGAAATCTTAGGGAGGTTTGTGGGGCTCAAAGTACTAAATCAGGATTTCTCTAAAACTACTGAACGGATTGGAATGCAATTTGGTATGTAGCTTCCTATAGGGCCCTAAGTGCTCGCTAAGAAAGGGTTTAAAAAAATTCGAAATTTTAGGGGAAGTTTGGGGTCAAAGTTACTAAAAATCCCATAAGAAATGCATAGAGTAATATATTTATTGACATATATTTTTGTTAATATACATTTAACTTTGATTTGTCTATCCGTGCAAAGCCGAATCGGGCCAGCTAGTTGCTTATATTGGTAAGTCACAATATTTACTCGATGGTCCATTTTTATTGATTAAATCAGCTACCATATAGTTTTTAAGTAAAAATTACATACAGACAGACACACTGTAAACGAAACAAAATATACCCATGGTTATGTGATGTTTTGTGTTTCTTTTCACCCAAGGAACAATATCCTGACATTTGTGCAAAGAGTTTGGAAACACCGTGTATGTGTTCAAGGGTGTGCAATACCACTACAGTAAGTTCATCCAGTGACAACAGTCAACCTTAAGAAGGTCTGTGATGGTTGTCCAGTCTTCGTTTCCGCTGCAATTTATTTTTCTCGTTAGATTTTGTTATGCAAAAGTTGTCCCTTATAAAATACCCGCATTTTTCCAGGCGGCAACGGCGGATAACAATTTGTAAACAATTTTCTTTAGGTTGCAAGGACACCGTTCGGCGGCCGGGAAACTCTCTCTCTCTCGCACTCACGTAAAATATACACTATACATAGCCCTAGTTAACAATAATTAAGAAACAAACCTTTAGAACAACATATTTTCCAACAACTCTTCAGGATATTGTTAAGATATGTCTAAAGAATGCTAAAGAACTTTGGCAGCATCCACAATGGAAATTTTTGATACGGATTTTGGTTTTCAGACCTATATTAATATCTCGAAACGATCAATTTTAGAGAAATATTTTGTTTAAAACG
>JAGFPH010000343.1:567802-597701 GCA_018207615.1 Philaenus spumarius
ACGTTTTGGGGTGTCATTAAAAATTGTATATCTATATGTACATATGTTTTCACACTCTATCGTCCACATTTACAACCAATTTGGTACACACATTGGTTTTCTAAATCACTCGGACGAGTTTGTCTGCAAAAAAATAATACAACCAGTAACATTTGTTTGAGATTTTGTGTACTATAATAAAACATTTTCATTGTTTTATATATTTTTTTAAACATACGAGATATTATTCTGCAAATTATTTTTGTTTACACGACCTTATAGGCTATCAGGTTCACCCAAAATCGATCAAGCATGCGGGGGCAGCTTCTGATCCGAGGCTGCCAGGTCGCGTTGCAAACTAGCAAAGCGAGTCGGGGCTGGAGGCAGAGGTGCCAACAAATTCCACTGATATACTTCGTATACGCAGGCAGCTAATTAGCGCATTCCTGAGAGACCAGTTTCCTAACCAATTTCCCGGGAGACCAATAGTTTGTTGAAACCCTAAAACATATAAACTTAGTTTTCGAAATTCCCTCAACTCACGACAGCGGTTCAGATGAACTATCGAATTATTCTTATTTGCAATATGCAATGCAGGTGTACACGAGAAATTCAAGTGAGGACAAATTAAACAAGTATTCATACAAATATTACAATCCACACTTAACCAGTATTTTTCTATGCACTTTATCTTGTTTAGATTAGGTTAAGTTATTTTATGTTTCTCCAAATGTTGGTCCTATACAAGCTACGTGTTATAGAGGGTGTGACGGACTTTATCTCCCCTCTGGGTACAGCAAGAACACTTGCCCAGTTTCTCAGTTAGTTTATCTGTCTCTTGGGCCGGCCTGTATCGACATTGTCGGGAGTTGTGTTGCCCTGGATAATACATGCTGTCCTGCGGGTCTGATATATTTCGTCGGGTCCGTACGTGGATAATTTAATTTAATGCGTAAGCAATGATTTCGAAAATATCGTCTTAAAACTGTTGAGATAGCGGTTTGTGGACTGTACTGAAATTTGATTTACTTATTTTGGGTTATTCACTTGGTTCAATTTGTTTTAACAAGCTGTTGTAAATGGCTGTCCTCAAAAGGAAATGTTTTAATCAAAAGATAACAGAAGTATGGGCACAAACATCAACACTTTGTAGTTGTCTACTTCACCCGAATTCAGCACAGAACCAAAATATTTTGGTTCTCAGAGATAACAATGATGGCGATTAATTTATAAATTTAGGCTTTAGCGTACAGTGAATTATTGAACCATTATGATTTCTAGAAGGCGTCCAAAAATGAAAACAACAATTTCTTCTGTTTAAGAAAATATACAACACTGTGAATGAAAAGATAATTTACAGGATGTCTCGAAAACCCTTCTTGGGCTATACAGGATCGGAATGTATACATGGAGATAAATGGGAATTATTCAGTAGCTTTTTTTTCAAATTCGGCTTAGTTTAATCGCAATCCTCCATTTTTTTTAGAAAAACTCACTGTAACCCTAGAATTAGATAAGGTATTGAGTACTAATTTTCTATTAGTATTTTTTCAAAATCGTGACTGATAATATGCTAAATAATAATTGTACAGTTATTTTACGTCCCAAAAGCAAAACAAAATGGAAGATAGACACAAAGTTAATAATTTCAGAATCTATGTTTATATGTTTTGTTTTTTCAACGATACAACAATCATACTGGTGAACTACTAGACAGCTGTTTTCAAACACGCTGTATATGCAAAGAAGTAACATTCTGTAAGATTTAGTAGGACTTGATTCTTATTACAAGAAATAAAGTATATTTATACCTTAAACTTCATTTCCTATTTTGATCGTATTTTTTAAGAAAGTTTTTCATCAACCAGGGGAAATTAAATTTGAACTTTGTAACTCTTACCTCGCCCTCTTGAAATAAACTTTTAACTCCAGTCAACTGAACCAGGAAATAAACTATGTGGCAGCGAACTTTTGTTTAATTTCAGACTGAAACCTTTTTATGAAAACATATTTTCGATCAAGTTACGTACAGTAAAAATATGTATTATTATTTTAGTTTTCTCAATGAATTTTAAGTTTTAATAAATTCATTTTTCTTAGTATCAAAGTCGCAATTGTACGTAACAAAGTACAATACTTTTAATTTATCCTTCGTTGACGATTTTTTTCCTTATTTTGACACGTTTCGGAATGTCAATCCCATCGTCAAAAAATCCCTCATTGAGTAGAGGTTTTCAAAACGTTAACATAAAAAAACGTTATGTCTACCGGACGTCGACAGTCGGTCTGGTATCTGTTACTCAAAACTACTTTAGCGGCGGGCTTCCTGGATTCTCATCGCTGTGTCGTATTAGTCCAGGATCTGAATGGGGTTGAGTATGCATGGAAAGCCTGACGTAATTTTATTTCTGATTATTGTTATAGGCACTATAAAATAAAAATAGTGATCATGAAAAGCCATGTTGTCGCCCCCAGTGTGTTCGACATCGTCGGGGGAAGGGGGGGAATACGGTGGGGACGCCGTTTATTAAAACGCTTATAACTTGAGAACCGTTCAAAATAAAACATTGAAAAAAGCGACAATATATTCCATAAAATATGAGCTTTAAAAAGGGATATTACGTTTATAGTCGTATAGTTGTTGGTTTATGAGTAAAGAGCAATTTTATTGGTAAATGAACAAAAATGGTGATTTAAATAAGAAAAACCAATAGTTTTGTACTAAGAAAATCACTAAATCGGTCAAATGTAGACATTTAAGTTATTAAAAGTGCTTCATTAAATTTAAGAAAGCGTGTTGAACAGTTACTGCTACTGTAGAGGCGTTTTATACGTAGAACTAATATATACAAGTGCTCCGCGCACGCCACCGGTGACAAAAACCCCCACATTTTATACCTTGTTCTAGTTTTTTTACTGTTCTTTAAAAAAGGATAGAATTATATCTTTTTTTTGTCAAACCAGTTCTTCATACTAAACATTAGAAAAAAACTAGAACAAAGTTTAAAATGTGGGGGTTTTCATCGCCGGTGTCGCGCGCGGAGCACTTGTATATATTAGTGCTACGTATAAAACACCTCTACAGTAGCATTAACTGTTCAACATGCTTTCTTGAATTTATTAAAGCACTTTTAATGACTTAAATGTCTATATTTGACCTACTTAGTGATTTTCTTAGTACAAAACTATTGGTTTTTCTTATTTGAATCAAATTTGTTTAATTTACTAATAAAAATACTCTTTACTCATAATCCAACAACTATACGACTATAAACGTTACATCCTTTTTTAAAGCTTATATTTTATGGAATTTATTGTCGCTTTTTTCAATGTTTTATCTTGAACAGTTCTCAAGTTATAAGCGGTTTAATAAACGGCGCCCCCACCATATTCCCCCCTCCCCCCGGTGATGTCGACCACGCTGGGAGGTGACAACATGGCTTTTCATGATCACTATAGTGCCTATAACAATAATCAGAAATAAAATTGCGTCAGGCTTTCCATGCATACTCAACCCCCTTCAAATCCTGGACTAAATAGGGTGTTCGAGGTGAAATTGAATTGCTATTTTATGAATCGGTGTTCATAAGTACATATAATACATTACCATTTTTCCATCGGTACATCACACTAATCCACTGTTGATTTCAATTACTACTGCAGTTTTGGGCTGCGTGAGGCCATCATCAGATCATATAAGGTTTTATTTTTCTATAGTTCGGTACGGAACTCGTAAAGTTTTAAAAACAATGGTTAATTCAGTTCACGTGTACAACTCACTTACAAAGGTTATAAAACACACGATATCAGTTACATGTCTGTCGGTGCGCAGTGCGCACTCTTCCCAACAATGATTCAACGAACTAATCTTTTCAAATACTGAACGGAAGTTTTTGAAATCTCATTTCCCGCTTTTATGGTTTCCCCCTGGTTTTCCGTCAGTCTCGGGAAGTTAACCCAACCAATACTCTGTGTCAAACTTTTAACCTATTTTTTAGACGGAATCAAACTCCAATCAGTGGACCGGAAAATATAGTCAACTGGGGAAAACATACTTTGATTACTTTTATATAGCTCAAAACTTTGTCGAGGACGAGGTAAATTCGGTTTCCATTTACTTGAATCAAGTTACTGCTGCAGGTTGGATATCTTTAAAATTAATTTAGGTCGTTATTTCCACATATTTTAAAGTAATTTGTGTACTAATTGAATATAATAGTTTATTTGCAATTTTAAAATATAATTTGTGTAATTTATCCATTTTTTAAATTACGGTTTCGTAATTGTAATGTTATAGTTCCTCCAATACACTCTCTCCCTTCTTTCCTACCTCCCTACTATCTCTCTCTCCCTTACTCTCCCCTCTCACTACCTTTTTTTCTTTACGCCCGTAGTAATCGGGATGGGGTGTCGGTCGAGAAACCATGTCACGCGTTAGGAGTAAACTGCGGAAAGTGCCTTTTTTATACCTTTTCTCTACAAGAGTATCGGTGGGTGAGTGGTTAACGCACTCGACTACCACGCTAGAATTTCTGGTTCGATCCTCGACTGGAAAAATTTCGTTTTCTAAAATTATAAGAAAGTATACTAATAAACGAATATAAGAATGGTTAAAGAAGTATAACTTCCACCGTCTGGTCCGACGCTGACCAAATTGCTTTATATCTTTTAAAACTCGAAGAATTTAGTTCTTTGCGAACTAATTTGGAAAATAAGTTTGTTTTTGCCTCAGATATAAACACAAAAAGTACAAGAAAGGGGTCAACAATGCTAATCATTCCCTAGCACAGAACAGTAAAGTATAATAAATATATTACCGTAACGGCATGTCGCTTGTGGAATTTGCCAACAGATTCCTTTTAAACCAGATTTCATATTGTATTGTATAGACGTGGACTGATATCTTTGCTCGGAGTGTGTAGGTAAAGGAATTTGTTTAATTTGATTATTTATATTTTATAACGTATGAATGTGCGCGAGAATGTTGTTTATAAGTAGTTTATTCTTTCACTTCCATAAAAATGTTTATTTTAAGCTATTTTATTTTGTAAAGTTTAAAAATTGTATTAGTTTATGATTTTTATTTATTTTTTAATTTGTGTGTATTTTGTTTTATTTTTTGCTTAAATTAAATGAATCAATATCTAAAAAAATATTATTTTTATATAGGTTACGTGTAAGAGAGGATCAGATAGTCCTAACTTCGTCCGAAATAAAGACTGGTCTACTTATCTATCATGTCATACACACTCAGCTAGCTCTCTCTCTATATCTTTTCATTTCTCTATATAATCATGCCTCCCTCCCACCTCTACCATTTCTTACTAAACCTTTTCGCTCTATCTCTCACACACGTTCCCCATCTCTTTCTATCCCTTTTAATCCCCCCCACTCCCACCACCAAACCAACTCTATCTCCCTTCCACCCTCACTAAACCTTTATCTTTCTCCCTCCCTCCCTCTCTCTTTCTCTCTCTCTCTCTCCCCCCCTCTCTCTCTCTCTCTCTATCTCTCTCTCTCTATCTATCTAGAGAGCTATCCCTTTTGATCCCTCCCACTCCCACCTTCTCTACCAAACCATCTCTATCTTTCTTCCACTCTCACTAAACTTTTATTCCTCTCTCTAATGCTCTTTCTACAAACATAAACCTTCTCTCTAAATATAAATAAATGCATATTATATTTTTCAGGTACATCACACTAATCAACTGTTGATTTCAATGATTACTGCAGTTTTGAGCTGAGTGAGCCCATCATCAGATCATATAAGGTTTTATAAGAATCGTTTCATATGCAGCTCGACAATGTATACAAACAATGGTGAATACAGTTCACATGTACAATTACATGTTTACAAAGGTTATGAAACACACGATAACACGCGACTGGCTATTTTATTGTTAAATCGTTATCTAACTTTGAATCACCGGTTTCTTTCATGGGTAGGTAACGCTATCATATATAGTATTGAAGGAGAATGGGAGTTGCTCATTTTATATATTGGCAGGTTCTTATTTAAACACATTGTAAATCTTGTAAATCTCCAAGGTGCTTATGTTACGTCCATTACTGCATGTGTGCAATATGTCGATATTAGTGTTAATTTTGGAGTAAGTATGAAAGTTATCGTGAGGTGTTCAGCGTCTCGATTGCTTAGCTTTTCCTTTGATTGCTGATAAATGTTATTTGAATCGTTTCTTGAAAAGATGTCCAGATAGACCAATGTAATAGCTTCGGCAGTCATCGCAAGTAATTCTGTATTTGCTGTTTTTTTCTCTGTTTCGACCCTTAAGTCTTGGTTAGGAGGTTTCAGTTTGTTGCCGGTTATAAAATAACATCAATAACCTTGATATTATTTTTTACCATTTTGTTTTTTAGCGTGTAATTTAATTTATTGCCAAATTCGCATGATATGTCTTTTGTTTGCTCTTGTGTCTTTTTACGAATTTCCCCATGATTGAGCTTTTATAACCGTTGATTTTGTTAATTTATTGGTTATATATTATTGGTTATACCTAGTTGCATTCGTACAGGTAAGTGACGGTGTACGAAGCTGTTATAAGCTGCCATTTTTTGTGAATGTGAATGATGGGAAGATCCATTTGTTTGGTCGGTAGATGTAGGTTTCCTATAATTATGCCGAATGATAGTTGGTTGTCGCATTTTTTACTAGTTAAAATATTCTCTATATATCTCTTTCCATCTAACACTACTTTATCTAAATATAATTATAAAATTAATATAATTACCTAATTTATATCCGTCTTGTGACTTTGTTCGTCTTAATTTTAAGACGCGTTTCGGGCCCGTGGTCCCATCTTCAGTTTAATCTTACTCCGTTGGAGGTCGTTATATTTTAAATTAAAACACAAACACAAACATGAACACAACACATAACACGCACATAAACAAACTAATCAGTCATCATTTACAGGTTGGTATCACGATGCACACAGTAGCTAACCACTACTTTATCCCTCTCTGTCTCGCATTCCTTCTTATATCATCTTATTCCTCTTAAATCTTAACTATATGGAAAACTTTAATTACCCTGCATTCGGTCCTACAGACTGGAGTGCGTAGTTATTTGGATGAAAATGTTGTTTTCACATCCGATATCAGTGCAAAGAGCATTAGAAGAGGTTCCACTTTGCTTGTTTATGCAGCAACAAAGAAGCGTCATGTTTAATAAATATCCCTTTACTGTGTCCCCATGCCGCTTGTGCAAATTACTTATATAAGCTATTAAATCTGTAGACAATCGTGTCCAGCTTTCTAAATTATCTAAGGCTTTCTTGTTAAGTAGATATGATCAAGTGTCCTTGCCTTGTTGTGTGATGGAATTATCAGTTTTTCTTTTGTAAATTCATTATGTACGGATAATTAATAATAATAAATTAATACTAAATTTTAGTTTAATTAGTAATATAAATAATACTCTTTATCTTAGTTTTGTGCAGCCTATTTTATATGTATTATGTATGAACGTGCGGTTGTGTGTGTGCGCTGTGGTGTTTATTTATGTAGGTCTATACAATTTTGTATAATTAAGCATTTGAGTTTTAAATGTAAGCTTCATCTTAGGCTAATGTTTATTTAAATATAATTTTGTGTTAGTTATTGTTCTGATCTATACATGCATTGTTCCATGCATTTTATTTTAGTTTGCTGATAGTTTTAAATTTAATTTTCTGTTAATTATTTGTCTTTTAAATATTGTTCAATGTATGTATTACAACGTATAAAGGGGTTAGATTTTTGAGAGAACTAGACAGTCCCTAATCTTGCCTCATAAGATAATACCAATTCAATTCTCTCAATATCTCACTCTGTGTGAGTATATGTAAATCTATAATATATACAATCCAAATACCACTCACTGACTCACTCATCACGAAATCTCAAAAACCAAAGAACGGATTGGAATGAGATTTGGTATGCAGCTTCCTCTAGGGCTCTGTGTGCTCGCTGCGAAAGGTTTCCGAAAAATTCGAAATTTAAGGGAGGATTTGAGGGGTCAAGGTTACTAAAAATCCTCGTAAAAAATACATAGTACATAATATATTTATTGATATATTTTTTTGTTAATATTCATTTAACTTTGATTTGTCTATCCGTGCAAAACCAGATAGGGCCGTCTAGTATTTTATATTAATGCGTTAGATGAACCAATCATTCAACCACAATTCTATTTTCACGTTTTCTCCCTTTAACCCTCTATCAGTGTGGCTCTTTCCCTCTGATTGTGTCTGTTATTATCTACATTTAACCTATGTTACAGCTTTTTTAGTGAATTTACACAACAACTATGAACCATTGCAGTGACTCTTCTGGTGAGACGTAAGGTCAAGAGAAGACAATGAGCACCGATCACGCTCTCCAGAACACGTTTTGTGGTATCATTAAATTGTATATAAGTGTTCGTACTCTAACGTCCACTTTCCACGTCCGATTTGGAAAATTTGCTGCACATCTTTGTTTTCTAAATCACTCGGACGAGTTAGTCATCCAAAAAATTCAACAACGAGATTCACGTTTTTTGACAGGAAGTAACAATCTGTAGACATTTTTCGTACAAGGATGAAACTTGTTTGTGGTTTTATCTAAAACTATAAATATAATATTATTCTGACTTTTTTTGTTTTTTACACGACCTTGTAGCGCGTCCGGTACTAACAAAATCGAAGAAACCTAAACTACCATAAAAGTATTCTATTAAAATCCACGTGGAGCCGAAGTTAAATTCATCCGATCCGAGGCCGACAGCAGGGGTACAAACTCACGAAGCCAGTTTGCCCGCTGCAAGCGGAGCAAAGCAGAACATAACCCGAAGCTCTCAATGTCGAGGTACAAACTTGCAAAACGAGTTTTACCACTGCGAGCGGAACGAAGCAGCGCGTGAGAAAGTGGGAACAAATTACACTAATTTCGTTCACGGAGGCAGCTATTCAGTGCTTTCCTGTGTAGACCAATTTCAAAAATAGTTGGTTAGTTAAAACTCTAAAACATATACGGTAGACTTAATTTTGGAAATTCGCTCAACTCACGTCAGCGGTATGTAAGTTGTTCTGATACCGATCATTAAAAAATAATCGTTTTTTGAATTTTATTTAATAACATATTAAATAACTATTTAATTTGACTTACAACTTTGAATTGCATTACATTAGAACTGCAGTAACAGTATTTGATATTCTTACATAAAACTCTGAAACCTTCGTAAATAAGGTGATTTAGTATGCAAGGGAAGGAAGAGGATCCAGTATTGGAATTATTCTCTGTCTGCCTGTCAGCTGATTTAGCGTTACATGTTTATTCACTCAGCTGGAGGAGACATCACGTGACCGCCAATTGAAAAGTACAGTCGGTGAAATACATTCCTCAGTTTGGTCCGAGTTTACATTTTAAAAACAAGAAAACCTTTCAAGTGAGAACTGTTTTGTATAGTTGCAATTTTATTACTTATAAATTATACTTTATTTTACCTTATTTCAAATAGCTTATTTAAAAATATAAATACAAATCTGGAGGGGGCGGAGTTTAAGTAGCTAACAAGTGTTCCGTACAATAGGCCTTTAGGAAAGTGTTCAGTTCTGAATGGACAATAATCTAGATAAATACTAATCATCTCCTATAAAAGCGAGTACGTCAAGACGTCCGTACGTAAGTAACACAATACGGGCAAAGCACATATTAAAGCGCGTCAAGTGTATTATAGCGCATGCGCATGGTCATATAAAATTTTAAAGACAAGGGATACGTTAATGAGCAAAACACATGAACTGAACATAAACCCCACTTCAGACATATATATTAACAGCTGATTTTGAACATCGTACCTAAACAAAACCTAACCTAAATTATACTTTGGGGTTATGTTTCCAAGACAGTTTACAACATTATCAAAACATACTTCTTATAATGTCTGGATGTTGGTTGTTTATGTATCTGAATTATAGAACTAATGTAGGCCATAAAACGCTACATGTTCGGCTTTGAGGTTTGTTAAATGTATATTAACAAAACAAATATATGAATAAATATATTACACAATGTATTTCTTATGGGGATTTAGTAACTTTGATCCCCCAAACCCCCCTAAATTTTCAAATGTTTTGAAAACCTTTCTTAGCGAGCATCTAGGGCCCAAGAGGAAGCTACATACCAAATTTCATTCCAATCCATTCGACTTTTTTTTTAGTAAATTAAATCTCTCCAAACCTCCCTCCCCCTAAAATTTTCAATTTTTTGAAAACCTTCCATAGCGAGCAAATAGGGCCCTAGAGGGAGCTACATACCAAATTTAATTCCAATCCGTTGAGTAGTTTTTGAGAAATGGTGATGAGTCAGCGAGTGGTATTTGGCTTATATATATATAGATTACAAATACATCAAACACAAAAACCTAAATCTGAATTTCAAGCCATCACTGTCCTGGGCAATTGGTCTAAATTATCGCGTTTTTAAAAGAATCACGAAAGATTGAGCTTATGTTAATTTACAATAATATAGGCCTACTGTGGATGAATACAGAGTGAATTTTAAAGAGACTAATAATATAGTGTTGTCTAAATGTCTATATTTAAAATATTTGGTGTTAAAATAGTTTATTTATGCAAGCCTATGATAAAAATGCATAATCTTTAATTTTGTTTCCAAAATATATTTCAGGTGTTTGAGTAAAATGTGTAATTGTAGTCTCTATACATTTATCAGATTGAGAATTCCTAACAGCATAGACCACGTTATTTATAGTTTGTTGTTTGTAGGGCTAAATATTTTCTTCTGTAGAACTGTTACCAAAATTAATTGAGTTGTTAGGTAGTTTTGTTAGACAAAAACAATGTTGTACAATGTTTAGCAATAGTAGAAATGTATTAGGAAGCACAATAAATTATTATTGTCACAGTAATTATATAGAGTTTAGTTATAATAATTAAAATAATTAAAAAAGAGAGGTAGTTAAGTAATTAGAAATGATGTAATCGCAGAACGAATTTTTAAGCATTCTAACAACAAAGTAATAAACATACTGGTAGTAAGTGGTATATGATGATTTTAAATATAGAGGAGAGATAGGGTATGAAGGCTTTTTGGTAAAAAGTTCTTGGGTGAGGAGAAGTCTTGGGAGATGAGGGCATTTGGGGTGTAGACGCCGGCTTGGAGGCCAAAGAGGCTTTTTTCGTAAAGTCTGTCAGGGTAAGGGAGCTGTCCGAACACGAGGGCAGAGGAGAGGTGAGAGCACAATTTGTGAAAGTTATAGGGACAATTTTTATTGTAAATTCTGGGTTAGAATCAGTATCTATGAGTTTGTTTATTGTTAGCGTTATATTTTAAAGAATTCATATTTGGGGAGTTGAAATTTGTACTCAGTTTTGCCCTTTGTGTAAAGCATAAGATTTAGTCTAAGGTTTATTGTAGTTAACACCGAATGTAGAATCAAATTATGTGTAGTAGATCTTTATAATAAAATTGATTTTTCATGTATTCTTATATGTATACTTATAAAAGCCAAATACCATTGACTCATTGACTCATCACAGTTTCTCCAAAACCACGAGGCCTACAAACATAAACTTTGGCACTAATACTCTTTATAGGCTCTAGACGCGCACTAAGAAAGGGTTACCGAAAATTCGAAATTTTAGGGGGGTGTTTGGGGGGTCAAAGTTACTAAATCACGATTTCTCTAAAACCATCGAACGGATTGGAATGAAATTTGGTATGTAGCTTCCTCTAGGGCCCTAGGTGCTCGCTAAGAAAGAGTTTTAAATAAACAAGATCGAAATTTTAGTTGAGGTTGGGGGGGGGGGGGAAAAAGTTACAAAAAACCCCCATAAGAAATACATAGTGTAATATATTTATTGATATAATATGTTTTTTGTTAATAGACATTTAACTTTGATTTGTCTATCCGTGCAAAGCCGGGTCGGGCCAGCTATTAATAGTATACTATATAATATGTAACTCCCTCACTAAGATAGAGCGACTACACTGAGTTAGTCACTTCGTAATTGAAAGAAGTAAAAGAAAACGTTGCATTGTAAAAAAACATATATTTTCAACATAAAAAAAACTAATATAGCCTAAATTAGTTCTATAACTATTTTTAATTATGTATCAAATAAGTCTGCACTGGATCATACTGGATGTGTATAATGACAACAACACAGGGACCAAGAAATTTGTGTACGTAAACTGCTAACGATCGAGTGGACCCTATGTGTTAGGCAATCAGCAGGAACATGTCGTGTCTGTCTCCCCCTCCCTCCCTCCAATATATATGTAGTGCAGTCATTCAGTTGCACAATGGATCGTTACAGAACAGGAACACGTATACAAATTGAAATACCGAAATTACAAGAGTTTCCATTGGGTGTTGGTGTCAGCCTATAACAATGAAGCTAATTGGAGACCTACAAATTATCAACCTCAAATTTATTAAAAAACTAAGGGAGTCCCTCGCACGCCAACTCCGTTGGAACCTTCTATACACATACGTTATGTTAACAAAGCAGTATTATTAATTAAATAGTCTAACAACGTCAATGCTAAGCTGTTAAATAATGTTATATGTCCAAGTCAAATTATTTCGTAAATTTTATAACAGCAGTTATAATAAAAGTAAAAAAATTCAGCAAGGCTTAAATCTACACTTCATTAAAAAACCTATTCTAAACGTTAGATATACAAATAATTGCTTTTAAGTTTGAAATTATCTGTTATAAATCGTCATGGAAATATTATAGAAAACAACTGATTTACTGTATCAACAATAAACGTAATTACCCTATGTATTTATGATTTTCTACTATGGCGCTCCCGTTGCCCAAAAATACTTAGTAGATTATAGTATCTGTGGTTTTACGTCTAACAATGCCTTTGTATATCAAAAAGTATATAAAAACATGCGTGTGTTCAAATGAAACTTTATGTAAAAAATTCAAAGCAATCGGCGAAGAACTTTCGGAGATTTAAGATTTTGAACAAACAAACATTTACATTTGTATTTATATAGATGGGTAAATTAGTATGATCACGTGAAGATTAATTCGATACTCACGAGAAAAAATATAACTTCAAAATTTTACGTTTAATGTGTTATAGGGCTTGTGTAGGCTATATGACTTGTTTTGAGGTTAGAAGTCATTGAACATTTATATTTGTTTACAATAATTAGTTTTGTTTATTCATTCTTCATAAGAAATTGCTTAGGCTTACAGACAAAAAACTATAAATAACTTCGTACATGCCTTTATTGATTTTAAAACATGGTAAATCTACAGAACCTATAATTAAAAATATTATTAACGTTTACGTAATACTTAAATCAACGTTTTTAACTCCTAATATTTTAAATATATTCATTTGGCCAACATTTATTATTTTTAACTTTAAAATTCTATAGTTTTCATCGACAGTAATCCTATATTTGTAAATTAACATAACCCCAAATTTGTATGATTCCAATAAAATAGCAATAGCACAGACGAATAGCTCAATACAGTGATAGTTTGAAATACAGTTTTACCTTTTTAGTCCTACATGTTGCCAAGAATAAAAAATTTGTACAAATACATACATTATCAAAGATTTCTAACCTCAAAGCCTAAATATAGCCTACATTTGTTTTATAACTCATATACTAAAAACAACAACATTCAGAGATTTCAAGAAGTTTGATTTGTTGGAAGTTTTATAATCCAGGCTAGGTTTTGTTAACGTGATACAGATGATGAGCGAAATCAGCTGATATGTAAGAAGTGGGTTTATTGTTGACAGGTCCTCAGTAACTAACATTTCGTCTCTGTGTCTGTCTGTCACGATTATGGCCAAACGCCTTGACCGATTGTGATGATTTATTTTTTGCACAAATGTTCCTTATTCCTAGGCTGAGTGATGTATATATAAGGTTTTTTTTCAATTTTTTATTTTTAACCCCTTAAATAAAATAAAAATGGCAGCCGAACCGTTTATCTCAGTGTAAGCTTTTTTCCAAAGCCAGTTTGTGGCTTAACCGTAAGTCGAATTTAAAAATTTATGATGTTATGCTAGTAGAAAATTTGATTTTAAACAAAATTGAATTCTAGATATTTTTCCGTATCTCTAACGGTAAGCACACAAAACGGCCACAAACTTCAAATTTGTTAAAAATCGTCCAAGTTTTTGTATTATAACCATGTTTTTATACGTTTATTCTAAACCAATTCAAAAGTGTTCCGTAGCTTTTTTGTAGATAAAGGTTCAAAGAATTCATATATGCCAGTAACAAAATGATTGAAGTAAAATTAATAAAGTTATTAGCTCAAGAATCAAGCATGTTCAGTAACGAAAGGAAAAAGTTCAACTTTAGGCCTACATAAATAGTAGTAAACATGTTTCGTAAATATAAAAAAGTTCCGTAATTTAGTTCTAAATAGAACTGTATAGAATATTTATCAATTTCAAATTTCTTATTTTAAAAACAACAGTTTTTATGTTCCTACTACAACACTGCTAACAAAACTAGGCCTATTTTAAATAGTAATTTAGGAGTACTACATCCTTTTCCCAAAAATGACATATTATTATAAGAAAGTGTAGAGAATAAATCAAAGAATAACTGTATACTTGAAAATTATTATTGCAAAAAGTATTTGACTTATCTTTACGTGAATTACAAAATGACATGAAACAAATGAAACCTCGTGGCGATAAAGGACATACAAAAAATTACCGTTGGACAGCGTTGGAAGTGTTGGTACATGGGTTGAGATCACTATCACGACGTTTTAACATCGTTTGTGTTCATTATTTATAATATGATATGGAACTGTAAATACATTGTCAAGCTTTAGCTATTTAAGTTTGTATATATTTCATTCTATTTTTTATCTCAATAACGCAATATTTTTCGCTACCTTACGCATTATTAATCTAAATAAAACACAATGCCCACTAAAAGAAAATCTTTAGCAGTTAAAGCTCAATAAATGAAAAAAAAAACGATAAAAAGAAACCCCGGAATCGCTGGAATTGCAAAATAATGTCTCACTGATTAAACCTTCTG
The DNA here is from genome assembly GCA_018207615.1 of Philaenus spumarius. NCBI lineage: Eukaryota > Metazoa > Arthropoda > Insecta > Hemiptera > Aphrophoridae > Philaenus > Philaenus spumarius. The sequence goes on from JAGFPH010000343.1 coordinate 582,831, forward strand.
CTTACTTCCTTATTAACACACTATGTTTAACCTAAGCTCAAAACCACATTTGTCATTTCAACGAGCGAGGTCTACTGTTCACAGAACTACTAGAGTTATAGTTATTTTACACGACCTTGCGCATACTGTTTTGTTATTCACGGATGTACGTACACCACTTTTATTTGAGTTGATATTTTACTTTTATACATTAGATGAAATAAAACAATAACACAAAATCTCACAACAAAACACGATTGATGCTTGGGAGACATTTTATATTAACAAATATCGTGACACTATTGTAAATAATGAGTTAGGGCCCATAGCTAATTCTATATTAATGTAATGTTTTATATTTTTTATATTTTTATTTACATTTGATGTTTTGCTTCTTTATGTTATATTTAATTCTATATTAATGTAATAGGTTATATTGTTTATATTTTTATTTGTATAAGATGTATTATGCTTCATTATGTTATATATTTTGTTAGTAAGTATATTGTGTTGTGATAACGTAGGCATTGGTTGGCGCCTACTAGTGTAATATGGTCTTGTGCCACGCCCCTTGCAGTTTGTATAAATACGGGGCATGGAGCTGTGCTAGTTTAGTTATAGTTTTTCTTTTGTAGCTTTATCACTGAGGATGGCGACTTTGTTGTTGAAACGCGTTTGATTTATTAAACGTATTTGTTGTGAGATGTTGTGTTATTGTTTTATTTCATCTATATTGTTCTCACAAGTCCAGCTAATTATTTACTAACTTTATACATTAAACCATATGTGGGTTTATACTCATTTAAAAAATTTCATCACACCTACAAATGCGATCAATGACCTTTTCAACTGACTTTAAATAGTTATATTTTATGGTAGAAACTCTTTGTTTTCTTTCGTGAAGAGACAAAATGTTTCGTATATATTTTCTGCAAATTTAACAGTTCTTGAAACATTTCAAGTAAAACATTTGAAATTCCGCCATTTTTAAATTATAACCTACGTTTCGATATGTTTGTTTGCGGAACACCTTTTGAGCAGATATCGTTTTATAAGTTGAATGCAATGCATTATCTATGTTAGTGTAACAGAAAATTGTGAATTTTCTGATTTATCATTTTTTATTCAAGGGAATATTTCTGTTGTGTTTAACCATTTGACGTTATTAAATCTGTGTTAAAATTAGCCTGAAGGGAATTTCTCTTCTCGGAACTGGATTTTGTCAAGTGAAAGAATTATTATAGAAGCACAAATCTGTTTAATTAATTTACACAAACTGATGGAAGTATATTATCTCATGATCCGATGTCGAGTTGAAATAAATTTAATTACAGAAGCACAATTAGCGTCCTTCTCCAATTACGTGATTAGTGAGGGGGGGGGGGGTAAAGTCATCCATTACAAAATAATTTACCTGTTTTGTACACACACAGTACATTTAATTTGCTAGCATAATATTTACTGTTGTATCGGATTTACTAGTGTTAAAAAAGGAACTATGTTAGTGAGTATTCAGAACATAGGTCGGGATGCCTTGATTGAAGGTTTGTGCTTCTATAATGCTTTTGCTCAACAAAATCAAGTTCCGTGAAGAGTAATTTCCTCCAGGCTAATTTTAACACAGATTCAATAACGTCAAATGGTTAAACACAGCAGAAATGTAAAAAAAAACTTAACTACAAAATGAATAAAAAACTTTTTTTTTCAAAAAATTCGCTATTTGTATGTTTTACTAAAATAAGCTTGGAATTCAACTTGTTACTTGTGACATATCAGCTGTTCCAAATAACACAGATTTCGTTTCGTATAATTTCATATTGGCGGACTTTCTAGTGTATCAAGAACTCTGGCGTGTTTTATGAAAAGTACACGAAACATTTTGTCATGTCACCATCGACGGAAACTGTTTTCGACACAAGCTAATCCACACTTAATTACAATACACCATCCTTACAACGTCTAAGTATATAAAATTTTACAAAAGCGTTGAAGCTAATAACAAACAATCCCCAGAGACTCTTCCCCCTCAACGCCTAAATCCTTGGCAACGCATTTAAATATGTCTTTGTTTGCGGGATGATTTATTTCGCCAACTCTGATTGTTGTGAAAATTAACCTACACAATCTTGTACCCTGGATCTGTGAATGTAAATATTACTGTGCTAAGAATGTTATAGTATGGCGTATAAATACAAAATCATTATGTAGATAATATATAATATCAAATTTAACATTGTAGCCAATGGATTAGTAAATTTATAAATAAATTAATTACCTTTTTTTTCGTTACGTCAACTAATCCTTTCGTTGATTTACAGATTACTGCAGTTTCGGGCTTCGTGAGTCCATCTTCAGATCATATAAAGTATTTTAGTTTTTATTATTAAAATCGTTCCATATGGAGCTTGTCAATAAAACACACACAGTACATACGTAACAACACATAACACTTTTACACGCATTTACGTTTACACGATCACAAAATTAAAATATTGTACACGGTCGGTACGTACTCGACAACGAACCGATCGCGACTAGCTATTTATTCTTATCTCGTTATCTAATTTTGATGAAACGGTTCCTATTGTTGTATTTTGATGACGCTGTCGAATAGAGTATTGGAGGAGAACGAGAGTTGTTCATTTAGTATATTGTGTCTGTTGAATAAAAAATAAGCAAAAGCTTTTAGCATTTAGTCTTAGCTTTAGCTTTCACTATTAAGTCAAAGCTTTTAGTCTTAGCACTTGGTTAAAGTGAGGAGAATTAAGGCTAGTTATCAAAAGCTGAAAAACTTTAGCCAAAGCTTAAAATATGTCACATGTTTTAAGTTATAGCATTTGCTTATTTTTTATCCAACATACCCATTATTCGATTTTTGTTTGAACGCTTATCGAAATACAATATAATATATATTATCTGCTATATAAATAAAAACCAGAACAACGTTTCTCATAAAAAAAGTTTAATACTTCAAGAACGTTTACAAGAATTCAGGACGTGATTTCCCCACATCGAAATTCCCACGCCTCATTTGGTAGCCCTTTTGATTATTTATGGGATGGTTTGGTAAAAACTTAACTGCTATTCTTCATCCGATTGTTTTGACAGTTACACCATCCGATAGGGAATTCAATCGGGCTACAAAAAGGTGTCTTGGCATTTTTCGTTCAAATGTACTGTTTTGAGTAATTTAGGTGTGAAAGTTTCAAACCGCCGCCATTTTGAAACGTATGATTGGATATAATCGCTTATTTTTTTTAGATGTATCAATGTTAAGTTAAACTTCGTTCCAAGTTTGAACTCAATCTGTCAAACATTTTTCCGGATATGAATTATTTTGTACGAAAAACAAAATGGTGCCTAGACAGAAAACAGAGCATTTTTGGACCTATATTTCTTGGAACATTTCATCTTAATTTGATATGGTGAATCACGTCCTGAATTCTCGGAACCCTTTTTCTGAACACCCTGTATACATACGTATATAACATTTTTTATGACACCCCAAAACGTGTTCTGGGGACTATGATCGGTGCTCATTGACTACTCCCGAACTAAGGAATCACCATGAATGAGGGTCACTGCAATAATTCATCTTTCCTGTTAAAATTCTCTAACTAGATACGTTAGAAACATGCAACAATCCCTTTTCACCAACATGTTGGAAGAACTTCAACAACACTACGAGATGCCGCCTAAAACCTAACGCAGGGCATATAGAACACGTGTGCGTTAAAAACTAAAGTTTTCAGTTTTATTTAAATTTTTTATGAGAAACTGAATTCTGTTTTTTATTTATATAGTGTTATTTCTCATAAGTCCAGTTCAAGTTTAAATTTTATATATTATCTATATAAAGATTATGTATAATATCTATATATTTAAAAAAATTCCTGATTTTAGTTCACTCACTTCCTGAAGTTAATACTGAACGGATTTTGATGATTCTTTTTTTATTTAAAAGATAATTTCCAGTTCTGAGTCACTGTGAAGCTAAATATTTGATTTACACTTTTATTTTAGTTTTATTCCGAGTTTTAAAAATGCATCAGTAGCCTATGCTACAATTAGGCTAAATAGGAAATACTGTAATTTGATTTTAAAAAGCTGATAAACTAATTGAGTTTCAAATAAATAAGTTGTTTACTTTAAATTTACTCAAATGTCAACAGATGATTTGATTTAGGTTATGTTATTGTTGGTGTGTTTTAGGTCTGACTTGTAATGTTTATTGTTGATTCAGTAATCAGCTGTAGTCTCTAATATTTTCATTGACAGTTTATTTCAAATTTTAAATCAATTTTTAGGTTAGGTTTTTATTAAAGTGTAGACCTGAGCCTTGCTGACTATACAACGGGTTTCAACGGCACACAACGGGTTCCAACAGGGAGTTGGGGGGTGGGGGGTTGGCGTGCGGAGCACGCAGGGGTCTCCCCTAGTATTATATTATTTTTGTTTTGTGTTGTATATTTAATACTTGGCAATCAGCACCTGCTTTATTCGTTCTGCAACCTTGGAGGAGACGCATTGTGAAGCCAATACAAACAGATTATTGTATACTCTGATATTTACCAACCCAAATAATTCGTATTGTGGCAACGTTGTAATTTCACCATGAATATTTAAATAATCAATCATCAAAATTTCGAACAAATTTGTATATAGACTACCAAATAAAGGAAACAATATAATATATGTAACTCCAGATTTTTGACATATAACACAATTAGCCTTTTGTTTGTTTTACCTAATCTAAAAAAATGATAGTTTTAAAGAATAGTTACCTGATTCTAAATTTGCCTAATTGGTTGCAAATAAACTTGATGTTGTTCATTGTAGGCCTATCATTATATTGTGTTAAGCTATTGATCCAAATCAGCTGTTTTATATATAATATGTAACAACAGATGTTTGAATTGAATTATTATACAGTCAGTTGTTTTGTTAATTTTTGTTTGTGTTTGCTTTTAGTTTGTGAATCTAACCTAAAAAAGCTATTGGCTGTAAAGATTGGTTCACAATTAATTTCATTATAAATTTGCTAAGTTGTTTGCTATGTTCATGAATGTAATCAAACATGCGTTGCCATGTATCTTAGGTAGTTGTTGCTCTATATTGATTCTATGTCAGTCATTCAGGACAGAGACGCTTATATATTTAGAAGTATTTATGGCTGTTATTATTATTTTTGTTTGTATATTTATTATTATTTTGTTTTTAATAATTTTGTGCTTCGGTTTTAAATGCAGTATTGTTATTACCATTATTAATATTCACTTTATATTGTATAAGTATTCATATCAACAGTCACATCCACATCTACAACCATATTTATATTAATACTAGCAAGTACTCTTGATTTTTTCACGGATATATGAATAAATAAACGAAGGGAGTATTGTGTAACTAACGTGCCTTACCAATACAAGAAATTTAAAAAAACACAATTTCCGAGTACACTAGCACAAAAAACACATAGATTGCTTGGACTATATACAGACTGTCCCAAAAGTCCCGGACCGGTTTAATAACTCCTAAACGAAACTAGCTACAGTAATAATATTTCAGACATGACTCCTGGCTACAAAAAACTATTTTTTGAGTTGTTATTCACTATTGCCCCTGCCCCCCAAAAACCAAATTTGGGGGGGTTGCCCCAAATTTTTAAATGTAAACCCCTATCGAGTGACCCATCATTTTAAAGGTCTCATTGAGTTAAACACAACAGCGCAAATCTGAGGTCGATATCTTCCTCCTGTCCAAAATGGCTGACCTTTTAGTGCTTCTTATGGTCATGTAATTTAAAATTGACCCCCATTGGTTGTATTAAACATTTTTATTATTTTAAAACAAAGTAAACACACGCACAAAAGAGTTTAAAGTATAAAAACAAATTTGTCATACTTGGTAATAATAACAAAATGTTTTTCTTTACAAAGTTTCTTACCAAAGATGATATCCAGGGTTTAGAGTAAGTATTCGAACTGCTTTCCTTCCACAGTCACGCAGTGTGCTAGTCTGTAATAGTGATGCTGTACTACATTCTGTGTCATTTCCCCCGGTATTTGCTGAGCTTCGTGTGTTATTCGTTGTCGAAGTTCAAAATGTTAAATTTTAAATTACATGACCATAAGAAACACTAAAAGGTCAGCCATTTTGGACAGGAGCAAGATATCGACCTCGGGTTTGCGCTGTTGTGATTAACTCAATGAGACCTTTAAAATGATGGGTCACTCGATAGGGGTTTACATTTAAAAATTTGGGGCAACCCCCCCAAATTTGGTTTTTGGGGGGCAGGGGCAATAGTGAATAACAACTCAAAAAATAGTTTTTTGTAGCCAGGAGTCATGTCTGAAATATTATTACTGTAGCTAGTTTAGTTTAGGAGTTATTAAACCGGTCCGGGACTTTTGGGACAGTCTGTATAATAGTATGTTTATCATTTTAGGCATACGTGGATGATTAGCTAAGGGATAAAAATCCCGTTTTCCGTCATTTTGTTACTCATAACTCCCAAACGAACATAAAAATTACGATCCATGGTTTTTTGCTTCGCTAAGATATTTAAAACGAAATGTTACATTTGGTACCAGTCGTACGTGATTGTATATTTAATGTTCAGTTCCTACATTTGTAGCCTGCGCCACTGACGTCATTGAAGCCGATAAAATACTGATGTTACACTCATAACCCTCACTGGGGTGTTTAACGAATAAGGGGGGGGGGGTGGGAGGAGGCTTGAAATAATGACAGGGTTTAATTAAATTCACTGGAGAGAGTGGCGGACGTGTATACATGGTGCGTTAGAAAATATGTTCTCTTCAGACTTATCCCGATCTTATACTTGTGTGTCAGACAATTAATTTGAACTTAAAGTTTTCAAGAAAGTAACATACAAATTTAAATAACTCGAACACGCACCTGAACCGCAGACGTGAGTTGAGCTAATTTTCGAAATTAAGTTAATTTGTTTTAGTGTTTAAACCATTTATTTTGGAAATTATCCTACTTACGAAGGTGCTGAATAGCTGCCTGCGCGTATAAAATATATTTGCATAATTTGTGTTGCACCTCATCCTCCAGGCTGAGATCATGAGCTGCTTTGTTTTACTTGCTTTGCAAGTTTGCACCACGGTCATGTGGATTCGTATTATGGACTGCTTCGCTGCGATCACAGAAGACAAACTATCTTCACGAGTGTTCATCCAGGCAGTCGGCCTTTTATCAGAAGTTGTCCCCACTATAAAATCCCCCTCGTGGATTTGAACCTGGTACTTTTATGGTATTTTACATTTTTTTAATTTTAATGGAACCAGACGGGCTATGAGATCATGTAAAAACCAAAGTGTGCAGAATAATGTCATATATTTATTTTGTTTATATAACGCCACAAAAAAGTTTTATTCTAATAAGAAAAATTTCAAAAAACTTTGTTACTCCGATCAAAAACGTGTTACGTTAAACAGTATAAAATAAACATTTGAAGGTGTTTCTTGCTGGTACAATGCCCTTTTACAACTGTGCATATAAGAAAAAAAAATACTTACTTTATTGAAATTTACACAAGTAACACAAACTATATTGAAAAACAATAATAATAATAATAATAATAATAATTGCAAAGACAACCCACTAAAGAAATGATGTACCTATTTTTAATGTAAACCAATACAAAACAAAATTAAAGAACTAAACATTAATCTGTAATTTCATAATTAATCTCATTAATTAAATTCCACCTGTACAGCCAATGCCTGCCTGAGATATCCTGCAAGCCGCACCCAATCATCACCATTTAAACAACTTAAGTACTTATCTCTTCTTAACTCCGACAAATTAAACCAACTTATTCTTATTTCTTTGAAAAGTAGACACCTAGCACAAAGGGGAAAATTATTTTAATTTCGTTTAAATTTCTCAGTGAGCAATTATCTTCTCTAAATATAAAAAATGTATGTTTCTTTGTCCTCTATATACTATAAAAATATTCAACCGATTTTACAAAAAAAAAATATCCATATCGTTGCTAGGAGTGTTTGACGTTACAATTACTACAGTCTAATTATTTGAAATGGGGTTGCTACCCCTATACAATAAATATAAGTAAAACTAACTTGGGACAAGCTATGAAGCTAATATTATTTTTAAGTGGTATAAAAAACTGTTTGGCAATTTGATTACTTAAGTCTAACGAATGACATGGAATAACTACCCTTTAAATTAACTAACAATCCATACACTTACTTTTTCTATATGCTTAAAAAGTACTCAACTAATTTACCCATATTAGTAACTAAATTGTTTAGAGAATATATTCACTGCAATCAAAGATAATGGGGTGGAGTTAGTTACACCTATGCACTAACTTCCTACAAACTATAAATCTAAAATTATTTATTATTATTCTTAATACCCATAAAACTTAATAAACATTTATACACTGACATTTTCTATTTGTTCGTAAACTACTATACTAATTTCACTAAAATTTCATAATTTACACGTATTAGTACATAGTAGGATTGCTTGGAAAATAAGGTCACTACAGTCAAATAGATGAAAATTAATCAAATAAATATAAATTGCATTAGCATCCTTCAAGCTATAAAGCTAAATTTGTGTGATTTTCTTAAAACCCTGCAACTGTCAGACTACTCAATTTGAGTGGTCGTGGGGACTTGGCACGTGAAAACGATCAATTTTGACAACTCTACTTGTAATGAATATTTGACCCACTAAAAATTATCAAATCGCAATAAATTAAAAACCGTTATAAAGGTAACGATCTAAACTTTAATTTTTTATTTACAAGTTTTTTCTAAAACGTATATTTACATACGTAATCATCGTTGCAGCTTATTAGTTTTCTTCAACAAACTCGGCACCCATCAATTCACTCGATTTCGTCATAAAGCACGACGAAGTAACGCATCTTTCTTCTCTTTCTAAAGCCCGCCCAGTACTTCTTCTAAAGTAAACCTGGAATCGTTGGATTCTTCACAATTACCCCTATCTAATACCGCCATCCAATCAAAAATCGGACAAATAGTTCTAAAGTTGTGGGGCATTTTGTAGACCCTTGCAATTGGTCTGTTTTCAACCAATAGTAGCCAAACAGCGTTATTTATTACACGTGTTATCTGTGTGACCTCGATAGTTTTTTAGAGATATTTTGGTATCTTTGTAAACATAATGCTTCAAGCTAACTTTCCCTGTAAGCCAAATATGCTATATTTTAACAGTTTATTGTGTAGGACCGTGGGAAAGTGACTGCTAATACGGTCTCATTTAAAGTTTAAATATGAACCCTAACGGATTTTTATTACATGGGTACACATAGGAGTTTGCGCGCGCATCCTGTATAGCTTAAATGGACGAGAGATTTCAAAATTTTTTCTCACTTTTCTTATTTAAATAATTCTAAGTCAAACACTTTTATGAAAAGATAATTTACAAGTATACGGTTCAACTCTTTGATTTATTCTCTACACTTTGTTATAATAATATTTCATTTTTGGGTAAAGCAAATATTCCTAAATTACATTTGAAACTAGGCCTACTTTTGTTAGCAGTCGTGTAGATGGAACATAAAAACTGGTGTTTTCAAACAAGAAATTTGAAATTTATAAATGTTTTTATACAGTTCTATTTAGAACTAAATTATGAAACTTTTTTACGCTTACGAAAAAATTACAAAACATTTTTACTACTTGTTATGTAGGCCTAAAGTTGAACATTTTCCTTTCGTTACTGAACATTTTTGTTTCTTGAGATAATAACTTTTACAATTTTACATCAATATTTTTTTTAATAGCATATACGAGTTCTTTGAACCTTTCTCTACAATAAAGGTACATAACACTTATGGATTGGTATACAATTACTATATTTAGCGAATTTTTGAAAATATGCTTGCACATGCACCGAAATGACTTGGCGTTGCAAAACATTAACATGGACAGTTGTAGGGTTAAGTGAGATAAAAACCATTTTTGGCTATTTGATTACTTATGTCAAAGTAATGAAATGGGATAACTACCATTAAAGTTAAATCAAGCAATAGTGAAGCTTTGCCAGGTCCATTAGCAATAATTTATTTTTTCTAACCATGGTATATTATTCAGGAAAAGCAATTACCATTACCATTCAAAAACCCATTTGATTACATTTATATTAATATTAAATCTAAATACAATAACAATAGGTTAAAAGAATATAAACCATAAGAAATACTCTTATTAAATTTTAGGTTTGTTGGTTATTTTATTTTTGTTTCATTTCATTTACAGATTTTATCACTTTTAATCGTCATAGACTGACATTTTCTATTTGCTCAAAAACTGCTTAATTTAATTTCACTAAACATTTCACAATTTACAAATATTAGTGGTAGGATTATTTAGAGAATAAGGTCACTACAAACAAATAGACTGAAAATGGGTAGCTACACCTATATCTTACAAGCTATAAAGCTAAATTGTGTGATGATATTCTTAGGTGACATACAAACCATTTTTTGCAATTTGATTAATTAAAGTAATGAAATGGGTTAACTATCGAAAAAGTTAAATCAAGCAACAGCGAAGGACCACTAGTAATTTCTTTTTTCTAACCACGGTATATTATTCAGGAAAAGCAGTTATCCTCGATATTAAATAACCCATCTGATTACAATTATATTAATATTATATCTAAATAAAATAGTATAAGTAAAACGAATAAAAACCATAAGAAATACTCTTATTCAAGTTTAAGTTTGTTGGTTATTTTATTTTTGTTTTGTTTGATATACAGATTTTATCACTTTTAATCGTCATAGTTAACCAAATTAGTTAATTTATCATGAACCTAAATACATTGAAGAAAGAGTGTGGTTATTTAAATTAACGATACGTTTCAAGTAATACTAAACTCGTTCGCTTTTAAGTTTGGCTTTGAGTATTTCTCCAGTTAGTTTGTCTCCGGCACATCTTACTTAATACAAAACAATTTATCCGAAGTAAATCTAGTAACGCTTCGAATCACCAATAACTTTCACATTACAATAAATGCCAACGTTAACTGTTACCACGGAAACACAGATGATGTAGCATCCCTATAAGTCTTATTGAAAGAAACTAGTGCGGCCATTTATCAATTTTAATTTTCAGTTGAAAGCCTATCCATTGGAAGAACTTTTAATATATTGCTTCACTCTTTCACCTCTTGTCGCTAAAGGGTGGTTTCTTATTATAAATTGTAAGTCACCCTTGTAAACTTCTACAGATCTAAACCCTCTTCTCTTATTAAAAGTAAGAATAACAGATCTCATGTTCATTAGAGAAAAACATGGTTTTAATTGTAAAATTTTAATTCAAATTTTCTCAATCGATTAATGTTAAATTACGCTGTATTTTGATTAGTAAGGGATATTTTGTTGCATTCAATGTGTTTAAAATACTGTAACTAGTATTCCAAACATGGTGAATTCACTAGGATGCGGTTTTAAACTCTAATTCAAACACCAGAGGAATTTAAAACATTTATGAAAGGTGGAAAAAGAGTCTGCTTTTTGTGATCGACAGCTGGACTCTTTTCTATCCCATTACGCTTGTAACTGGCGCTATCCCAACCTAACGAATCTGTTAAGTGCAATCTTTGGAATAATCTATATACTACGAGCCCAACCACTGCTTCCTTCACTCACCGAACGTCGAAAACCTATGTTGTAGCCAATGCAAACAGATTATTGTACACTCTGATACTTTCACTAAAATGACCATTGGGCGGTGACCAATCCATAGCTAATGCAAGACAGAGATCGCAATAGTCACGAACAACGCTAATAATTTGAATTTCATCATTAATATTTAAATAAACAATAATTAACATTTCAAAAAAATTTGGATATCACCAACTAAAGAAGTCTTATGTTTGTTTTTATCTAATCTGAAAAAAAACTGTTAGTTCTGAAGAGTAATTACTTGAGTCTAAATTGGCCAAATTGGTTGTAAATGAACGTGTAGGTTATCGTTCTTTGTAGGCTTAACATAAAATGTTGTTTTTGATCCAAATCTGCTGTTTTATTTACAATATGTAACACCATATATTTTAATGCAATTATAATACGGTAATCATTTACCGTTGTTTTTATTTCTGTCTTCTTTTTAGTTTGTAAACCTAATCCAAAAATCTGATAGTTGTGAAAAATAATAAACTGATTCTAAATTTAAAAAACTGGTTGTTATAGTAATAAATGTAAACAAACATGTGTGGCTGGACGTATGATAAGAACAGCAGTTTTATCTGATAATGCGCTAGGAGTGAACCCCCAAATTTTATTTATTTTCTAACTTTGACCTGAAGTTGATTAAAGGTTGTATGTCACTTTTAACCTCAGTCGTTAACTCCAAAAACTGCAGAAACAGTAATAACAATGATTACTCAAATACCGGAGAACGTGTTTTGAACGATTTCTTTACATTACACCCTGCACTACGTGCATTTGGCAAGTAAAATAATCTCAAGGGTATTTGAATACTTCCCCTCCCCTCCGTCAGGGGCGATAGTAACAAACTGAACGTGACTTGAATTCAAACATTACTTTATCAGATTTATGTTTTGTGAAAAAGAAAACTTGAGAGATTAAGAATATAAAATGAATGAAATATAGAAGGTAACTGAGGTATTTTACTGAATGTTAGAGACTGGCTTAGTGGTTATGACTACAGTGACTAGATAGAGACAGTGTGGCCAAGAGAGGTCTTGTTTCCTATTGGTCAAGATGTCGGCAGCCATGTTTTTCCTAAATTCGTATCTGTTTACATTACATTCATTCACGTTCACATATTGTAAAAGCGACTTTGCCGATTTTTTAACAGATATTTGTTAGTTTTTACTTTAAAATAAACGTAATAGTGATTTTAAAGCGATTTGTGTTGAAGTATGTGATATTGCACCAAATTAATAAGGAAATGACAGCAGATTAGGCTTATCCCGCCACTCTACGGAATCGTTTCAGCGCGCATATTTCAGAAGTAAGTACATACCAAAAGTCTTTTATTTACAACATTTTAAAAAGTTCATAACATAGGCTATTCCTTTTTATCAATAGAAAAGATAAATGCAATAAATATTAGTATTACGCAATTTTAAGAACTGTTTTTGGCCCAAACCTATAATTTCGTCCGTGTTAGCCCTACGTTTGTTTATAGTTTTCAAATTAAATTGTCATCGTTATTTTTTATTTCTTTTAGTCTTGGTGAAGGTACAATCTAAGGCAATAATCACATTAATACGTAGGCCTAACTGAAATAATGAGGGAAATTAATAATGAAACCTGTTTTTCGGCTTTGAATAACTTAAACTTGAAAATCTTGAATTGCCTAACCTCAAAATCAAAGAATTGTAATTTCGATGTTAAATTGTTGTTAGAGACATTAATTTTATTATTAGCTTTCAATTGAAATAGAAATAAATTAGTTAGTTAGGAAAGTTTAAATTGCTTCGCTTATTAAATAAAATCAGATGGAAATAAATGCATTGTAAAAATTTGAAAGTGTAACTTAGAAAATATTTAATTTGTAAAATTAATTAATTGATAAAAAAGGCTAATTAACAACAGGATAATAATTAAAAGACAATTGGTTTAGTTTTATACTGTTGCTAAGTTTATAATATGTAGCTGTGATTGTAAAATATTTTGTTAGATTGTAGCCTACTATGATCCTGTTCTGTGAAAATATTATCTCAGAAAAATTTTAATATTTAAAACGAAAATGTCTATAAGTTGAGAATTAAATTTAGTTAAAAATAATTTCATTATGAGAAGTCAAATAATTTTTCAGATAGCTACAAATTATTGAAAATTTGGTTCCTTGAAAATAATACAAAACCTTAACTTTTATTCAAATAAACCGCATAAATAATGTAATTGAACTTCAAAATGTTTTTTTTTACGTAGAATTGAACAAAGAAAATAATAGTGCAACTTGTTTTGATACAGCTTTATTAGTTTGTAATTAACGTCAGTAGGCTACTCAACTATCGGCATAGGCTAATAAAAAATGTGATAGTAGGCTAAATCATTATGTTTTATAGGTTATATCGTTTTAAACAACTTATCTGCTTTCTAACTACTTTTTAACATTTAAAAAGTTGTTTACGAGGCCTTTATGAAATAAAACAAAAGGTTTTATAAATATTTTGAAAATAAATTACATTATACTTTATGGCAGATAACATTACTTTTAGGAAAAACATGGCGGCCGCTTTCATGTGGCCACACTGTCTTATCTAGTCACTGTAGTTATGACTATTCATTACATAAAAATGATTTCCTAAACTTTCTCATAGCTCTTATTGTCTGATCACAACCAGGCTAGACTTTAAATCGAGGGCACGTCATGACTTCCCTAGCGTCCAATATATTGCAGTCAGACATTTCCTGTTGGTTAACGGAAGTAAATCATCTCTGTTCATTTATCAAACCGGAAATGCTTGTGAATAATGTTGCATCCTCTAATGAGAATATCAGATAAATCTTCAGAGGTAGGCTACATAATGCGAGCATAACTTATGTTGTCTGAACATAGCTTACTATATCAGGGGCCGGATTGGCAATCCTCACTACATTCTTTTTCTATTAACAATAATATTCTTGGAGGTAAAGGATTAGCCGGTTGGATAGCGTTATGCCCTGATGAGAAGATAACGTGAAATAAGTTAATATCAGATTTATTAAAGGCACACAAATATTTGTCAGATTAAAAATTATTTAGCACACAAAATATATATACAACGTATTAAGTGTAGAGATTAAAATATCTGTGACAAAAATAATTGCGGTTAATATCAGCAACTTTTAAAATAATATCTGTGACTGTGACAAAATTATTGTGACTCTTATCTGTT
>JAGFPH010000343.1:606920-617119 GCA_018207615.1 Philaenus spumarius
CCAGTTTCATTTGGAGTCAGCCCACATGCCAAGCATATCTTGACTCTCTAACGAGTCTGGTGGAAGCCCCCAAAATAATTAAATTCATTAGTGAAATTAGTCCTACATAACTGTCTAAACATTCTGCTTAAAGTAACGATAATAAATTAAGGAATTAACTTACAAAGAAAAACCTGACATGACTTTTAAATATGTGTGACTGCGACAGAAATAATTGTGACCAATATCAATGACTTTTAAATAAATGTGACTGCGACAAAAATAATAAAGTGTGGGAGGACTTTTAATATCTGCGACTGCGACAGAAATAATTGTGACCAATATCAATGACTTTTAAATATATATGACTGCGACAAAAATAATAAAGTGTGGAAGGACTTTTAGATATCTGTGACTGCGACGGAAATAACTTTGACCAATATCAGTGACTTTTATATATCTGTAACTGTGACAGAAATAATTGTGACCAGTATCAATGACATTTAAATATATGTGACTGCGACGAAAATAATAAAGTGTGGAAGGACTTTTAAATATCCGTGACTGGGACAAAAATAATAAAGTGTAGGAGGACTTTATATAGCTGTGACTGCGACAAAAATAATAAAGTGTGGGAGGACTTTTAAATATCTGTGACTGCGACAGACATAGCTTTCACCAATATCAGTGACTTTTAAATATCTGTGACTGCGACAAAAATAATAAAGTGTGGGAGGACTTTTAAATATCTGTGACTGCGACAAAAATAATAAAGTGTGGGAGGACTTTTAAATATCTGTGACTGTGACAAAAATAATTGTGACCAATATCAGTGACTTTTAAAGATCTTTGACTGCGACAAAAATAATAAAGTGTTGGAGGACTTTTAAATATCTGTGACTGTGACCAAAACAATTGTTACCAATAACAGTGACTTTTAAATATCGGTGAATGCAACAAGAATAATTTTGAATAATAGCTGTGCCTTTTAAATATCTGTTTATACAAATAATAAATTGTGATTAATATGCGCTACTTTTAAATACCCATGACTTTAAAAAAAAAATTTAAATTTGTGGGAGTACTTTTAAAAATCTGTGACTGCGATAAAAATATTGTGACTATTATCTGTGACTTTTAATAATATGTGACTACGCCAAAAGCTATTACGACTAATATGTGTGACTTCAACAAAAATAATGGTGGTTATTATTTTTAAAATCGAAAAAAAAATTGTTACTAATATCCACCACGTTTAAATGTCGGTGAATATGACAAAAATAATTGAAACTACTATCTGCGACTTTAAATAACTATGACTGCTATAAAATAATATTTCGATTAATATCAGCAACTTTTAAATATCTGTTACTGTGACAAACATAATAAATTGTGGCTAATATCTGTTACTTTTACTGATCTGTGACAGACAGAAATAATTGCGTCTAAAGAGATATTACTCAAAATAAATAAATAACGCTTCAAAACACTAATAACTTTTGCACCAACAATTAAAAGACATTCGCATGCCCATGCAGACGAAGTAGTGCACCTATATGGGCTGTTCAGTTTAACAAAGTGTTGCCTTTACTAATATGATGTACGTTATTTTCTGGAAATTAACGGTATTTTTCATCTATTTTAAATAAAATTATTAGTAATATTCCAAACATCTAGTGTCTACGAGGCCCTCGGATCTTGACGATAATTTAAACATTGTAGAACGTATTTTTTACGATTTATCAACGTTTCAAGAACTGTATGCAAGGTTGCAAATAAAATAACAAGTTTGTCTACAATTTTCTGCAAATCCCAGTGTACCCTTTTTATTTTGTGATCATCTAAGCGTTTCGTATTCCTCTATTCTGGATAACATTTACTGTAGTTTTCAATTCTTATTCAACATTTGGAAGAAAAATATATACAAAGTATTTTGCATAAACAAGAATGCTTTGAGTACATCCGGTATGTAGATAACTCACGATTAGTCATTAAAGACAGCCAAAATAATAAAGTAGAATTAATATTAGAAGAAATAAATCAAATCCTGAAATTGTAAAATTTTAAATTGATAAAGAAGTAAACAGAACGATAAATTACCTTAAACTTAAAACAACAAGAAATAACAAGCAACATAAAATTGAAATTTTTTAGAACATACACACACTTCGACAATATAATTAAAGCCGATTCAAACCACCAAATGGAACACAAAATCTTTTCGTTACATGATTCATAGATCTACTATTAAAAAAGGGAATAGCACAAGAAAGAACAGAACACAAGATTTAAGATAGCTCAGCATAATAGATATGAAAAGAGAGCAATAAGAAAATAAATTTGTAGGAATTTAAACAATACGACAAAACTAACAAACACACGGGAAAATATCTGGGCTCGAGTACCTTTACTGGAAATGGAACATACACCATTTGTTTTGAAAACACAATGTGAAAACGGCATTTTAAACTATAAAGAACAGATTAAGTAAGATTATAGAAGAAAAAGTGGCATATGATAAAAATGCAGTATGCAAAATAAAATGTAAATGCAATGCGACATACCCGGTGTTTCGCAAGATGTTGGAAAAAATTCAGGAGATGATGTGGGACCTAAACAAAGTAAAATTTTTCATGTGAACATAGGACCGGAAAATCTTCATTTTCCATATATCCGTGATTTGGTTTTTTTTTTGCGTATGACTTGTTGTGAGGTTAGAAGTCATTGAACATGTATATTTGTTTACAATTAATTCAGTTTAATTCATTCTTCATAAGAAACTACTTAGGCCTACAGACAACAAACTATATACCTAACTTTGTATATTTTTATGCCGTTAGGAGTTTTCAACTTGGTCAACGTACAGAGCCTACAACTTAAGATTTTATTGACATTTAAGTAATACTTAACTCTTCGATTTAAACCACGAATATTTTAAATACAGTAATTTGGCCAAAATATGTTATTCTTAACTTTAAAATTCAAAAGATTTCATCGACAGTAATCCTATACTTTTAAATTAACATAACCTCAAAATTTTATGATTCCAATAAAATAGCAATAACTAAAACCAATGGCTCGATACAATGATTGTTTGAAATACAGTTTTAAGTTTCTAGGCCTATATTTTGCCAAGAATAAAGGATTGCAACAATACATTTTCAACGATTCCTAACCTCAAAGCCAGTTATATAGCTTACATTAGTTTTATAACTCATATAGGCTACTAAAAAAAAAACAACATTCAGACTTTTTAAGAAGTTTCTTTTGTTTGAAGTTGTATAATCCTGGCTAGGTTTTTTTAACGTGATGAGCGAAATCAGCTGTTATATGTATGAAGTGAGGTTTATTGTTGACAGCTATTCAATAACTAACACTTTAAAAATGATAGTTATTTTATCCGCCTCGCGCTTGCGTATACTATTTTGTTACTTACGGACGTACGTTTACCGCTTTTATTGGAGTTGATATTTTAGCTGTATAAACTAAACCGTATGGCCATAAACTGTGATCAATGACCATTTAAAAATGGCAACTGACTTTAAATATTTACATTTTACTCTCACACTCATTTTTGTCGATCGTGAATAGACTAAATGTTTCGTAAACATTTTCTGCAAGTTTAACAGTTCTTGAAACATTTCACGTCAAACAATTGAAAGTCCGCCATTTTTAAATTATACGTATCGAAATCTTAGTTTGTGGAACACTGGTTACTCAAGAAAACTTGTAACAAGTTAAATTCAATGCAGTGTCTATGTTGCTGTAATAAAAAATTGTGTATTTTCTGATTTATTTTGCAGTTAAGGGAATATTTCTGTTGTGTTTACTAATTTGTCGTTATTAAATTTGTCTTAAAATTAGCCTGGAGGGAATTTCTCTTCTCGGAACTTGATTTTGTCGAGTGAAAGCATTATAGAAGCACAAAGCTGTTTAATTAATTTACACAAACTGATGGAAGTGTGTTATCTCTTGTTCCGATGTCGAGTTCATTTGAAATAAATTTAATTACAGAAGCACAATTAGCGTCCTTTTCTAGTCACGTGATTAGTGAGGGGGGGGGGGGGAAAGTCATCCATTACAAAATAATTTACCCTTAAAATTTCTGCTTTGACTGTGCACTGTGCACACTCGTATTTCCTATAGCGCACGCGCATGTTATATTGTTTAGCAGCTGATTTCATCCATCAGCTGTGATGCATCATCTGTGTAAACCTTTTCAGGTTATGTTTACAACTTTTAGGTTTTATGTTGTTATTATAGAAATAATACATGTGATGCATTCTGCCATGGCTGCTTCCTGATATGTATTTATAGGGCATACGAATGGTCTTACTTGGGCTAATGGTCTGAATTATTGATATTTCATTAGAACCATACAAGTTTGAGTGTCTGTTAATTTCCAAATATAGCCCTACTGAAGATGCAGTTAACTAACATATGTTAAGCTTTTATATTCATTCAGTTTTTTTCTAACTTTGTGTTTTTGTCGTCTTATTTTTTTTATTAGAGT
Organism: Philaenus spumarius; assembly: GCA_018207615.1. Classification (NCBI taxonomy): domain Eukaryota; kingdom Metazoa; phylum Arthropoda; class Insecta; order Hemiptera; family Aphrophoridae; genus Philaenus; species Philaenus spumarius. The sequence continues at coordinate 611,413 of JAGFPH010000343.1, forward strand.
TGGATTTGCCTCATGAATCAGCCCAAGATATTATTTTAAAACACCAGACGCGATACCAGCTGTTTCTCTGACAGATATTCTAAATGGCTGTTCTGATCGCTTATTATGGCCGTTGCAGGTAACTCATTTAATTTCTCATCATTACTAATGCAATTTTTATTAAATTTCTTGTTGAGACGAGCTTTTCAGAGTGAAGTATCTGCAATTGAACCACAGTGGATTCCCTAAATCGCTGTATTTCTTTTCTGTAGTAACTATTCATAATCCCAATTGTTTCTTTCCTATCCACGTTGATAATGGAAATAGATGATAATAATAGAGTTCCCACGTGCGCAGAAGTCACACTCGCTATCTATAACAGGAAAACTACGACAATATTACCAGCTATCTCTGATTACTAGCAAACAAGACCTAAGAGAAAGTATAAAAAAGGATTTTAATTACTTTTGCATTTTTGTACTTCGTTTAAGCAATTTTTGGAAAATTTATAAAAGGGGATTCTTTTGTAAATTTTACCAAATTGTAGGCGTTATGTGTGACCTAAAAACGCTATTGAAATTTTGTTGTTGAAAGAAACATAATAAAAGAGATAAAAGGAAAAACTTCAGGGGTATTAAGACTAAAAAAAAAAATTGTATCGTCAGTAAAAAAAGTTGAATTTCGTTAAATTTTACGGGATTTTGTTCAAAGTTTTACACCAAAGCGTGACCTAAAGACTAAATTTTTATTATTTTATTTTTCCCAAAATCAGGATGAAAAATGGCAACTTTTGCTGCCTATTAGAATTGCAAATAGAAAAAATCACTTTTTTCGGCTAACCCTAATGTGAATATAGAATAAGAAGTAATAAGAGTAATTTAAAAAAAGTTCTATACATACCTTAGTTAAAGAATCTAACAAATCTCTTAAGTGGCTCCTTTGAAATTATCATTATCTAAATAGGCCTATAGCATTAAATTAGGTTCAGAGTGTTGGTATTTTCAATAACTAGTGCGGAGCTAAATTTCATACCCATGTCAAAATATCCCCGTCCAAGGCGGACTAAGAGTCCGCAACAGTTTAAATGACAGCCGCCCACTCTCAAACCAGTTAATAAATGTTTATGACCGTCTGCAGACCCAAATCCATTGACTGTATACCATTGGAGTCATGTCGGAGATAGATACGCTGTACCCTCAACCACAATGTCGCCCGACATATTTTCTGAATACACACTAACATAGTTTCTTTTCTTCTAACATTAGTGATTCCGATGCTATGTATTAAATATAATGGATGACTTTACTCCCCTCCCCCACTAATCACGTGACTAGAGAAGGAAGCTAATTGTGCTTCTGTAATTAAATTTATTTCAAATGAACTCGACATCGGATCAAGAGATAACATACTTCCATCAGATTGTGTAAATTAATTAAACAGCTTTGTGCTGCTATAAAGCTTTCACTCGACAAAATCAAGTTCCGAGAAGAGTAATTCCCTGCAGGCTAATTTTAAGACACATTTAGTAACTTCAAATTGTTAAACACAAGAGAAATGTTCCAATAAAACTCAACTGCAAAATGAATAAAAAACATACTTCTTTTTCAGAAAATTCGCTATTTGTATGTTTTACCAAAATAAGCAACTGCTTGGAATTCAACTTGTTACTTGTGTTCTTACTTATCAGCTGTTCCAATTAACACAGATTTCGTTTCGTATACTTTCACATTTGCGGACTTTCTAATGTTTCAAGAACTCTGGTGTTTTATGAAAAAGTACACGAAACATTTTGTCATGTCACCATTGACGGAAACGGTTTTCGACACAAGCTAACCCACAATTAATTACAACACAACATACAATCCTTACAACGTCTAAGTATATAAAGGTTTACAAAAGCGTTGAAGCTAATAACAAACAATCCCCAGAGACTCTTCCCCCTCAACGCCTAAATCCTTGGCAAAGCATTTAAATATGTCTTTGTTTGTGGGGTGATTTATTTCGCCAACTCTGATTGTTGTGAAAATTAACCTACGCAATCTTGTACCCTGACTCAGTTCCTGCAAATATTACTGAGCTAAGAATATTACAGTATGGCGTATGAATACAAAATATTTATGTAGAAAATTCTATAAATTTATATTATCTATATAAAGATTATATATAATTTTTTTTGTTATGTATATTTAACACTCAGCAATCCGCTCCTGCTTTATTCGCTCGGCAACCTTGGAGAAAACCCATGGCAAAGCAAATGCAAACAGATTATTTTATACTCTGATATTTTCACATAAATAAAGGACAACCTACCCAAATAATTTAAATTCACGTTGTAATTTCACCATGAATATTGAAATAATCATTCATCATCAAATTTCAAACAAATTTTTATATTACCAACTAAAGGAAACAGTATAATATGTAACACCAGATTTTTGACGTATAATACAGTAAGCCTTTTGTTTGCTTTTACCTAATCTAAAACAACTGTTAGATTTAAAGGATAATTACCTGTTTCTCAATTTTTCTAATGGGTTGTAACCAAACTTGATGATGTTCATTGTAGGCCTATCATAAAATGATGTTAAGTTATTGATCCAAATCTGCTGTTTTATTTATAATATGTAACAACAGATGTTTGAATTAAATTATAATAGAGTCGGTTGTTTTGTTTATTTTTGTTTGTGTTTGCTTTTAGTTTGTGAATCCAACCTAAAAAACCTGTTGGCTGTAAAGGTTGGTTCACAATTAATTTCATTCTAAATTTGCTAAGTTGGTTGCTATGTTAATGAATGTAATCAAACATGTGTTGCTACGTACCTTAAATAGTATTTGCTCTATATTGATTCTATGTCAGTCATTCAGGACAGAGCCGCTTATATATTTATATGTATTTATAGCTGTTATTATTATTCTTTTTGTTTGTATTTATTATTATTTTATTTTTAATAGTTTTATGCTTCGCTTTTAAATGCAGTATTGTTATTACCATTATTAATAATCACTTTATATTGTATATATATACATATCAACAGTCACATCCACATTTACAACCCTATTTATATTAATACTAGCAAGTACCCTTGATTTTTCTCGGAGATATGAATAAATTAAATGAAAGGAGTATTGGGTAAATAACGTGCCTTACCATTACAAGCAATTAAAAAAACAAAAATAAACGGTATCAGGAAACTGACACATACTTTCTCCCTCATTATAGAAACTTAATAAAAAAATACTATTACCAATTTATTGTGTTTTTTTTATTTTTAACAGTCATTTTTCCATAAAAATCCATACAATAATGGAAAAATCAACTTTTCTCAAAAACGGCTCGAACGATTTTGATTAAAATTTTACAGTTTATAGTACTTTAGGTCCCTAATAAACTGTAAAATTTTAATCAAAATCGTTAGAGCGGTTTTTGAGAAAAGTTAATTTTTCCGATATTTTATGGGTTTTTATGGGAAAATTACCCTTAAAAATAAAAAAATCACAAAAATGAAAAAAACGCCTGGAGATACCGTGGATTAGTACCTCCATATCAAATTTCATCAAAATCGGACGACTGGTTTAGGCTCTAGGTCTGATAACATCCACACAGACACACAGACACACAGACACACATACAGACACACACACAGACATCACTCCGAAAACCACTTTTTTAGGTTCAGGGGGACCCAAAACGGATATTTCCACCAAAAACTCAAACTCGAAAATTTTGATGAATACAATACTTTCTCCATATACTATGGTATAGGGGGAGAAAGTAAAACAATAATTCAGATCAGAGAAAACTAGCACAAAAACACATAGTTTGCTTCATCACAATATATGTGTATGTAATAGGCGTAAGTAACCAGGACGAGCGTATGGATGGGGTTACAACAACCGGGAGGGGGGGGTTAAGGGGTGTATAGACCATTTTTAAATTAAGATGCAAAATAACACGTTTTAGGCTTCTCAAAAGTACTTTAAAATTATATAGCCTAGGTATGTATACTTTTCGACTTCTAATAATTGTTGTTCAGGCCCATTTTAGAATAGCAACCATGACTCATCCCCGCCAAATCTTTCCGTGCGCTTCCTCTAACCCCATCATAGGTCTGGAACAAACACGGCGTTTTTTTTTTGTCGGCTGTGGATTGTCATAAAATTTAAAGTGTGCAAGCGGTAAAATTTCCTACGCCGCGCCGTCTAAAATTCTTATTGGGATTCATTAAACTGAAGTGTCTAGTTCATCAATCAGGAAGTGTGTTATGTAATATATTATTTTTTTTATGTTTTATTGACATGAACAGAGAGCAACTCTCGCTTTATTGTTATTCCATCGCCGATTGAAAACGAAACAAAAAAGTATACATATTTGGGTTCATACAACCAATAAATAAAAGACGAAAAGCTTTTGGTGTATTCTACACTGTGTTTCCTGATTTGAGGAACTAGAAGAAACATTTTCAATTATTTAAGAAAGTCAACAAGCGGCTGAAGGATAGAATTCTACGAAGAAAATACTAAAATAAGGAAAATGGGTGTGCATTTGGTCATGTTCGTCACTGTTTCGGTGGAGTCGGGGGAAAATCCGTTGATTGTAGTGGCAGCTAGCGTCTGCACAGCTCCCGTCAGCGGTAAATAAACCGATCGTTTATTTTTCCGACCAATATGGATGCTCTAATATTCTCCTTCGTGCCACTGTTGAAATGACGGCGACGGCAAATAATCCGTGGCGGACAAAACTCCGTGTGCTGCCTTTAGAACACTTTACTTTGAAACACTACACTGCATCTATATAAAATAAAGGGCCAGTGCTCAATTTGACCAAAGATAATGTTAGAAATATTATATTGATAATTTATTGTACCTTGACATTTGCATAGTTGTTGAAAACAAGTTACTCTTAAAAGAGCGTACGTATTTTAATTTAAACAAAGTGCGAAATATTTTTTACAATGGGGGGGGGGGGTTATAACCCCTAAACCCCACCCCCTGGTTATGGTGTATGTTTATGATTTTAGGTATACGTGGATGATCAGTTATGCTCCAGTAATGGATAAAAATCCAGTTTTCCGTCACTTTGTTACTCATAACTCCCAAACGAATGTAAAAATAACGAATCAGGTTTTGAGGTTAACTTCAAATCTATAAGTACATTTTATCTAAAATATTGACGGCAAATAATATTTATCTTAGATGCAGATAATTATTGAAGTGAGTGTTTTTTTGATTCACTAATATACGAGTGAAATATTTTAAACGAAATGTTAAATTTGGTACCAGTCGAACGCGATTGTATATTTAATGTTCAACTCCTACATTTGTAGCCTGCGCCACTGACGTCATTGAAGCCGATAAAATACTGATGTTACACTCATAACCATCACTGGGGTGTTTAACGAATGAGGGGGGGGGGGTGCTTGAAATCATGACATGGTTTAATTAAATTCACTGTAGAGAGTGTGGGTTACGTGAATACAGGGTGCGTTAGAAAATATGATCTCTTCAAACTTATGCCTATGGTTTAATTAAATTCACTGTAGAGAGTGTGGGTTACGTGAATACAGGGTGCGTTAGAAAATATGATCTCTTCAAACTTATCCCTATGGTATACTACTTATGTCAGACGATTTGAACTAAAATGTTTCAAGAAAGTAACACAAATTATAAATAACTCGATCACGAATAATTTCTTCTCTAAATATCAAAAATGAATTTCTTCTCTAAATAT
>JAGFPH010000343.1:636286-655652 GCA_018207615.1 Philaenus spumarius
AGTTGGCAGTCCAGCCGTTGGCATCGAATCAGAAGCTTTCGTGTATATGAACCGTGTACTTTAATGGTATTTTACGTTTTGGCTGAAACAGACGGTCTCCAAAGTCGTGTAAAAAACAAATGTTCAGCAAAATAATCTCCTATATTTATTTGTTTATATAAACCCCAAAAAGTTTTAATTTTAAAATGAAAATCTCAAAACATTTTTACTTGTCAAAAACGTGCTTCCGTTTGTTGGATTTTTTGCTAACAAACTCGTCCGAGCTACGTGGAAAACCAACATGTGTACCAAATCGTCGTAAAATGCGGCCGTTAGAGTGACAACACATTCAGAGTGTTCATAAAGTCCCATTAACCTCCTTAATTATTTTTTTTATTAAAAATAACTTATCAAAACTAACTTTGTATATATGTATCTTGTGTTGCATAACAGGACAAATTTTTTGACATATCTGAACCTTTATGATTTTGGGGGGCTTGAGGGAAGTAGGAAGGGGGGGGGGGTGTTAAAAATTACAAATATAAAGGTAGGTCATGCAATACACCATATAAAAGCTTATATAAAAAAAACACAGTGGCGCAAACTATAGCTATTACCTTACTTGGTTTCAAATTAAGTCCTTATATTACAATCACAATCATAGAGGCTCAGATATGTCTAAAACTTTATCCTGTTATTCAACACAAATTATATACAAAGTTTTGTTAACTTATTTTCAGTAACTAAAATAACGAAGGGGATTAAAGGGACTTTATGAGCACTCTGTATATATATTTATAACATTTTTAATTACTCCCCAAAACGTGTTGCGGGGACCATGATAGGTGCTGACTAACCACTCCCGACCTTAGGTTTCACCACAAGAGTCACTGCAATAGCTCATCAATCCTATGGAAATTCACTAATAAGTAGAGATTATTGGAGTATATGCAATTTGGCACTCTCTTTAATTTGTGTAAAAGTATTTTCTATACCCTATTCGTTTTAGAGATACAAAATCAAATCTAACATATTATAGACAGACTGTCAAACGAGTTTTCCAATAATCGTTCTATATTACTTTTTAATGTTGGTAGTGGCTCGGAGGTTTAGAGGGGTTTATATTTACTCCTAACACCAAAGTTTTGTACTAGCGGTAGGACTGAAAGTGTGTAATAGTTCGTTCTTTAGACGATAGAGTACAGCACATATCTGGTATTCGTTTATAATGCTTTCCAAGCACAGATCGTTGATTGTCTTTAATGATATATTTGTAATGTGCGGTAAATTTTGCATCGTGTAGTTAAAATTAATTGCATTCCCGAGTTAAAGTAATATTTTTCAAAACGAAAACCAGAATGTGTAGACATTTATTGTTTTCACATTACCAGCAACTGGATCGTTGGAAATTGCTGCTTAAGTTCCCAATAATTGTATGTTGATAATGTGTTTATACAGGGTTAAATAAAAGTCTGGAGCCACAGCTCTAACTGTTTAGTGGCTGGATAAACAGCCTCCATGGTGCAACTTTGCCTCCATATCACAAATTTAAAAATTTTGGGCTGCTAAAAATCTTTTAAAGTAGGCCCCTATCTTGTGACCCCTCATTTTAAAGTATTGATAAAATAAATCTATCAATGCAGACTAAAACGGTGGTCAATAAATCAAAAGGAAAATGATAAAATTACATTTTCTTAGACTGTAAGTGAACAAACACCACTGCCTACAATCACTAACATTTTGAAGCATTCACCGTCGTAATAACTTACCAGAATAAGGAAATGTTAAAATTGCTTCCCCTCAACGGTTTGACAATTTGCCGAAATTATGGTGTACAATTCTCGCTGCAATGTCTCTTGAGGAATTTGTTGGGTTTCTTGTTCAATTCGATTTCAGATATCATCAACATCCTGTGGTTTTGTTTGGTAAACTCTGTCTTTGACATGGCCCTCCATACACATGCACACATTGTCATTGTTTTTGTTTAGCAGTAACCTTTAAAATGAAGGATCAACATTTAAAATTCATTAGCAGCCCCAAAATTGCATTGTTGCCCTATACATAAAAAAGTAAATTTGTATGCCTTATAAACATTTTACGAATTTGGTTTTTCTCTACCCACTCACTAAACAGTAGAGGGGTGTTTACTGACCCTTAACTAACCCTGTACAGCAACTATTTATTTTATAATTAGATTAAAAAACAAAACCTCAAATTTAGTGGAGTAAAAATAATTTTGAATAAGTAAATCGAAGAATACATATTGGTGTGTATATTTGAACTTTATTTGTGTGTTCTGTGATGTAAAAAATAAACACGAATTATTACCACCCAAAAAATAAAATTTACCGAGAAAAGGATAAAATTTACCGAGAAAAGGATAAATTATCTATGAAGGTGTGTTTGAAGCTTAGGTATTTCATTTCTAAGTTTATTGAATTCACTGATGGATTAAATATTCAGGAAAGTGGCGGACTCGTAGCTAAAATTAGTGGTGGTGGTGCACCTGAAAATGTTAAACCTTTATTTTAAATTTTTTAAGAATTAATCAAACATCTATGAAAAAATACTTCAGTAATTTGTAAAATCCTAAAATAACAAAATCAAACATTTTTTACTTGCTTTAACCTAAATTGTTACAGTTCAAGCTTGATCTATTTATTTAAAATGAAATTCATTGTTCTTGTTTTAATTTTCGCAAACAATCTATAATGTTTGCCTTGAGATAAAGCGTTCTAAGCTTAAAGTTTTGGTTTTTAATGATATAATAAAGAAATATCAACAATTATTTATTTTTAAAAGCATTGTATGAGTATCCGTGCTCCATTATTTAGTAGACCTATGAGTATCCAATTATTTATTGAAACTAGTATTTGAGAATATTTTTAATCGCTTAGTGAAAAATATATCTTTAGGTTGCACGCTTATGACTGAATTGACGGTGCTCTCTCTCTCTCTCTCTCTCTCTCTCTCTCTCCGAGCGCATGCGCACAGCAGCCAAACACCACGTCACTGGAACTGTAAAGCGCACAGTTCCATACAAGGATTTTTTATAGTATAAACTGGGAGATGGCTACTGACTGTAAACTTAAGAATTATATATTGCACAAGTGTAAAGAACAAATTTATAAAAGACTTATTATATTGAATATTAGCGATAGTATCAAGTGGAAATAGAGAGGTGCTGCAGTTTCACAGTGCCTGTACGCAAGCGGCCTATGGTAGGAAGGTTAAAGTTAATATGAAACAAAGTTTTTGAGCTCTGACAATATTTTTAAACAATTTGGAATGTCTGACGAGCGGGAATGTCTTTTGAAGGTATTGTTACAGCATATATACTACCAAAAGATCTTTTCCTTCTGTCCAAAATGTGTCGTACTAAAGTAGAATCAGTAACTGTGTGTAGGAAAATAAACGGTACCAGGAACTGGCACATACTTTCTCACCAACATATTTAAATTATTAAACAGATTCACTGTGAATTCATAATTGTAGGTGGGGTAGGAGAGGTGATTAATTAAAGTAGGAGATTAACTAATAAATATTATTATTATTATCTAGAGATAAAACTATTCGATCGATTTTGAACACATTTACATCAAACACGTCAATTAGGGCTGTATAGATGCACGAAAAAAAGGTTTTGAAAAATTTTGAAAAACAACCCCCTTTATAGCCAAAAAACCCCCCAAAATCAGTTATTATTATTATTATTAACTGAACGAGAATGTTTAAAAAGATGCGGTTTTTTGAATATAGAAGGGTACCAAAAAGGCTACAAATAAGCCAAATTTTATCAAAATCGTTAGAGCTTTTTTTTATAAAAAAATAATTACTGATTTTTTGGGGGTTTTTTGCCAAAAAGGGGGTTGTTTTTCAAAATTTGTCAAAACCGTTTTTCGTGCAGGCCTACTTGACATGTCTGGTGCAAAATTATTTGAAATCGATAAAATAGTTTTCGCTCTAGCTTTGTATACATACAGACATACAGACAGACATTTTGTGAAAACCATTTTTTGACTCAGGGTGTTCCAAAACGGATATTTCCACAAAAATCTTAACATCGATGTTTTTGCGATCACTATACTTTCTCTATACTATAGTATAGTGAGAAAGTAAAAGGGTTAATGAAGTTTTTAAACAGTTAGTGGCTATTTGCAGTACAAAGTTCAGTGTGCTGAGTGATGGGATCAATTTATTGACCTTATGTATCTTTTTTTTTTATTTTTCTTGACTTTATTGACCAGTAGACCCTTGTATTCTACAAAAATAAATTATTACATAACTACGAAAATTATAGCGTCTGCATTTTTTTTTAACTATATATACACACTGTGTGATAGGTGTATTAGAAAAGGGTATAATTATTTAGGAGCTACAATTTCAAAAAATACCTAAAACAACATATAAATATTTTTTAGTTTTATAAAACTACATAAAAAAATTACTTAAAACCCACAGTGCGTAAATTGTTACCAAAACGTTATGACGAATACACTATAAAACACATCGTTTTTAATCTACTGAATTTCCTGAGGTCAATAAACTTTAACCACCCCATATAAGCAAGAGGGCAACCTTTGGAATAATTAATCAGACTTTAAACTTGGCGCAAAGTTAAAGTCGTGTGGGAAGGAACAGGTGTTGGAAACGGGACGTGATTGGAGGATTATACTTGTGTAAGTAACCAGCTGTTTAAGGGGAGGCGGACCCTCAAAAAATTAATTTTTATCGATTTTATTTTTTTATTTTTTTCTTAAAATTTAGTTTATTCTGAACACAGTGATATATAATACTTGTCATTTTGAAGTATATTTAGCTAGGATAAAAATTTTTAAAATAAAGCTTACACTGACTTTTTAGTTCCCGTCGCGCACCACTTTCTAATGTGCTGTTATATATTTGACTATTGATTCTAGAAGCTGTGATTTCGTTTTCCGAGGTTGGCAGTAACTGCTGTTGCATCTACAGCTGTAATATTTTTCTGTTTTGGGTTTTGTTTACTGTTCAGTGTTTCTTATTGTCGTTTTCACGTTTTGTGGTTAGACAGATTGATTTCGAAATACAGAAGCGAATTGAGTTTGTTTTGTGATCTGTGTAATAAATTAGTGATTAAAATGCCTCGTTCATTGAAATTGACAAAGAAAAGGAAAGGAATAGGTGGTAGGAAGAGTGTAGTAAGTAGTACTAGTGAAGGAAGTGATGCTGGTTTTGAGGTTACAGGTACACCTAGTCATAGGCCTACTCCTAAAAATCTACAGCAGAAAAAGGGCCAATCAAGCTCATCCAAGAAAATCAAAGTAGATAAGTACAAATGTTTTATGAATGATGATAGCTATGAAAATGAAATTGTAAATATGAACATTTTATCAGAACAACTTTATAATTCATCCCTTTGCAAAGAGTGCAAACAAAACGGTTTGCAAATAAGAGCTACAAAACATTTTGGCCTGGCATTTGAAATGGAGATATTTTGTTCTCATTGTACATATAAAAATAGATTTAGCAGTTCTGTGACTGTGGCTACTTCAGAAAAAAACAAACTGTTTGACATAAACATTAGATTGGTTTATGGTTTGAGGTCAGTCGGCAAAGGTATGGCTGCGGGAAGAATGTTGTGCGGTGTTATGAACCTTCCGCAACCTCCAGCCAAGGTTTTACCTTATAATAAGTTATTAAAAAGTAAGGCTGAGCTAGTTTTGAATGAGTCAATGCAAAATGCAGTTGAGGAAGCAGTTGAGGAGAACAAAATCCTAGTTGACGATAGTTCTGAGGGAAACAAGCGGGATCTAAAGGCCGGCTTCGACGGCACTTGGCAACGCCGTGGTTTTAGTTCCCTAAATGGGATTGTGACCTGTACGTCAGTTGACACTGGCAAAGTGATTGATGTAGAGGTGCTGTCAAAGTTTTGTACTTGTATGGACAAAGAAAAACATGAGGAACCGTGTTCAGCAAATTACCAGGGCTCAAGTGGCGGAATGGAAGCAGCCGGAGCTCTCAAAATATTCCGCAGATCAATAGAAAAGTACAATGTGAGATACACAGAGTACTTCGGAGATGGTGACACTAATAGTTTCAAAACTATCTTAGATAGCAAACCATATGGCAATGATGTATCAATTAGTAAATTAGAATGTGTAGGCCATATACAAAAGCGCATGGGTGCCAGACTGAGGAACTTGAAGAAAAAGTCAAAGGGAACAAAATTGTCCGACGGCCTGCCTTTAGGAGGAAGAAATAGACTTACTGATGGCCTAATTGATGAACTTCAGACCTATTATGGCAATGCTATAAGCATAGATCATGAATAATAAATAGATCTTGCATCCATACGGGGGTTGTGTGCCGGAAAAAAGGTGTTCGCGAAAATAGTACATGATCGCGCCGTGAGGTAGCGCTAGGGAGAAAGCATTGTAAGCATTGGTGTTTCCAACCAGCTTCCTTCGTTTCCCCAATAGATAGCGCCAAAAAAGTCGAATTTCCAGTGTAACAAAATATTGCATTGGATCGGAGTTCTATTAGGTTATCCAAATACAATGCTATAAGGCAAAATGTAGATAGTCTGCAAAATATGAAATTAGCTGTCTGGGCCACCTATTTTCATAAGTTATCCACCGACGCCAAACCTCAGCACGGTTTATGCCCAAAAGGAGAACATAGCTGGTGCAAATATAATAAGGCCATAGCACTAAAAACAAACTATTCTCATAAAAGAAGCATACCAGAGCCTATAATGCTAGCCATAAAGCCAACATTTCAAGCACTAGCCAACCCAGAACTTCTTCGTAAGTGTTTGCATGGCAAAACCCAGAACTCCAACGAGAGTGTAAATAATGTAATATGGTCAAGAGTGCCCAAAAAGAGTTTTGTCACTATCACCACCCTTGCACTGGGGGCCTATGATGCCATTGCATCCTTCAATGATGGCAACATAACCAAATGTAACATTTTAAAATCAGTAGGCATTGAGCCATGCAAAAGAACTGTCGATGCGATGAAAGTATTGGACTACGAGAGAGTGCGACGAGCGAACACCGCCATCAATGACTACCAAAGAAAAGCCAGGAGAGAAGTGAGGAATCTAAAAAGAAGATTAGAAGAAAACTTTGATGAAGAGGAGCCACCTGCATATGACCCAGGAATGCACTAGGCCTAACAGTAAGTAAAATATACCTAGTCCTACAAATATATTGTTGGCTAACTTTGATTTTGTTGCCGTGGAAATGGAAAAAATACTAAAGAATACCAAAATATAGGATGTGGTAAGTGTTAGTATGCTTTGATATAAATTTATAAAATTTTAACACCAAGTATGTGTATGGTTTTATCATAGAGCAGTATAATTTTTGTCGTCTGGCTATAATGTTGACCGGTAACAGGCCCAAAATATTGGTAAATAGCTTGTTATAGGCCATAATATATAATATATATCTAATTAAAACTAGCCTACTCTATCAAATTTGTCTTACCCTAAAGTATAGAAAGCTTAAAATAATAAATCATCCCCATAAAAAAACAGTAACATACAAAACAAAACATTTTCCTTAGTTTTCCGCGTTTTTCCGAAAGTTCGGATTTTTACAACTTTTTGAACTTTGTGTCCCTTTTTCTCAGAAACTACTGGGCTGATTGTTATGAAATTTTTTGACAGTGTTTACTAGGTTGTTATACACACACTGAGTTTTTTGTAGACATAAACCACATCAATAAAGTACTTTTAAAAAAAATTAAAAAATTAAAAAATTAAATTTTTAACAGTCATTTTGTAAAAAAATTTTAAAAACAAAGTTTTATGGTACAAATGGCTGGAAAAAACTGAGTGTATGTCCAAAGGCCTATTTAAGGTTGGTGAAAAATTTCAGGATGATTGGTGAAGTAGTTTCTGAGAAAAAAGAACATATGTTAACATGGCGTCTTATGGAGCGTCCGCCTCCCCTTAATGCTCCCTGCCAAGAGTTTTACATTAACAGCTGATTTTAAACTTTAGGTTAAATACCTCTGACTGACCAGGTTAATATTTATTGTCCTAAAAATATCGGGAGGGTTTAATATTACTGAATTGATTACACGGAGACCTGGAAGAATCGGACTTTTCAATGGAAATCAGTAAAGAGTTCAAGTGAAGCAATGTATAGAATATTTAGCTGTGGAATTGATATTTTATTTATTTATTTAAGTTTTTAGTTTATATAAAAGACTAGAGGGCCGTGCCCCCTGCTCGATTCGCTCGCCAACCCCCGCTGTGACTCACGTCAAAGCAAATGCAAACAAGTTATTTTATTTAAATAGGGCCTACTATTAAGTTCTAATATGTCATTTATTTTAATTAGAATGTAACATAGTAGTTTATTAATCTTAAATTTCTTAATTTATTAAGGGTTGTTCTCTAGTTTTAAGAATAGTATAACAATCGACATTTTTACTACATTTTCACACCTTAGCAGCACGCAACAAAATGTTAATCTATGATACTTTTTTTATGTGTGTTGTAAAAAATAAATGTACACATTTTCAGCTCACTAACTTTAAGGGAAGTATAACAATTATTTTTTATTGTTTTAGGGGTTGTTATCACATTTCACCCCATAGTAGAACGCGACAAAATGCAAGTCTAGTTTTCTTTTCATATGTATCTTATGAGAAATAAATGTACAAAATTTCAGCTCTCTAGCTTTAAGGAAATTGTACCAATTAATATTTATTGTTTTAGGGGTTATTTTAACCCTTAAATTAAAATTAAATCTAGCCTATGTTAATCTAGGATAGTGTAGCTTTATTAGTAAAACATTTTTTTCAATCGGTTCAGTAGTTGAAGAAACAAATAAACAAACAAATTTTACCTCTTTATAATATTCCTAACCATAACCCTAAAGCAAAGATGGTAAATAATGTTAAATGTTCAAATCAAATTATTTCGTATATTTTATAACAGCAGTTATAATAAAGGTTAAAAAAACCAGCAAGTCTCAGGTCTACACTTTAATAAAAACCTAACCTAAAAGTTAGAAATTTAAATAATTGTTTCAAAGTTTGAAATCAGCTGTTTTATCTGTTATTTTATTTAATTAGTTTCTATGGTAATAAATGTAAATACGTGTGATGATTCATCAGTTTAGGCCTCACCTAAGATTTTTTCCGACTAAATTTACAAATATTTAAATAAAAAAGTCTTTTATCAAAATAAATTCCAGCCTATGTTACTCAATTATAGTGTAGCTTTTTATTAGTAAAACTATTTTTCAATTGGTTCAGTAATTCTAGATATTACCCCCTACGTACAAACAAACAAATTTTACCCCTTTATAATATTAACATAGAAAAACAAGATCATATTTAAATGCTACTTCTAAAAACATAAGGATCTTGTTTTAATTATATTTATTCACATGTAACACTGTAACCATCATGTATATGTACATGACTACATAAATACAAACAAAATATAATTCAATTTTGATAATACATAAAACAAAACAATAGGTAATGCACAACAAACTTGCTTCCTTAACTTAATGATAGCATAAATTATACATAACATTATACATACAAATTACAACAGACACAATAAACAGCACAAAAGTAAACAAATTTAGGGGTCTCATAGGCAAACGCCAGTTTGAGAATTCCATCAAAAGAACAAAAACAATATCATAATGGAGAATTCTGTAGGTGCCATAACTTAACCACAAGAAACAAGAAAATATTACAACCTACAAATATTACAAGAAAATAGTACAAGAAAATCAACCAGCAAAGTGTTACATAATATATACTATTGCATTATCTAGAAAAAATTTATAATATTATCTGATATATGTTAGCCCTAATTGACAAATTTTGTAACATCAAAATTTTTTGAATGACAATGTTACAAAAACGAAAAGCACTATTAATACAAAATGTATTGTATAGAGTTAAATTACGTTTAGGCACAACACCAGAGTTCCTGAAACTGTAGGCAGTATTTCGTGTGTTATTTACAAAAACATAATTTTGTTGGCAAAATATTTCAAAAAAAATTTGTATAAGTAAAAATGAAGTAACGGAAGAATTTTAGATGCCATAAATGTGGCCAAGAGGGGTAAAATTTAGATCTCCAAAACATTATTCAAATAATACGCTTTTGCAGACCAATTAGTGGCTTGAGTATAGTAAGAAAGTGTCTCCCCAACAACTAAGTCCATACGTGAGGTCACTAGTGTTTGATACACATACACGAGTACTCTCTTAAGGCAGACATGTCGCAACAAGTAAGATTTATGTAAAATTAAAAACATTAAAAACGTTTCTCCGAGTGTGTTTTATTATAACGAGACTGATGCTTAAATAAAGCTACTGTAAGAACTGAAGTAAATTTCAGTTTCAGGTTAATTGTGATTTTATTGTTTTATATTATAAATGTTGTGGGTTTCTTTGAAAATTTGGTTTTGACGTTTTTGTTTGAGGAAGTCTGTCTCTTAATGATTTATGATCAAACTAATATTACCGAGTATGTTGGTCATTTCTCTTAAGCATTGGTATATATTAGAAAGATTAATTGTGTTATTGTATCTTAATCTTTCAGCCATGGTTATTACAGATGTATTTTTATTTTAGGTTAATTTAGAGAAAGTCCTATTAATCTTGTATTTCTAATTATAAATTTCCAATTAATTATGTGTAAGTGTGTGATCATGTT
Organism: Philaenus spumarius; assembly: GCA_018207615.1. Taxonomy (NCBI): domain Eukaryota; kingdom Metazoa; phylum Arthropoda; class Insecta; order Hemiptera; family Aphrophoridae; genus Philaenus; species Philaenus spumarius. The sequence continues at coordinate 646,944 of JAGFPH010000343.1, forward strand.
GATTTGTTAATTAAGAGTGCCAACCAAGCAGACGGTCTATCGACCATTGTTGCTGAATGAATGTCGATTTAGATAATGATAATTGCTTAACATGTTAATTATGACTTAAATAAAACAATTATTATTTTCTTAATTGCGTAAGTGAGAAGCTGTTTACTGTTCCCTGTTAAACGCAGAATGTTAACAGCTCATTTCGTACTTAGGTAAGTGACCTTTGATCGTATATGTTGATGTCAAAAGGTTCACCAGGATGGTTCGAAATCCCTGAATCCAGAATAGACGGATTGAAATGATAAATGGTATTTCTTATAAAGCAATAAAAAATTTAGGAAATGTAGTGAGGGGTTTTTCCCTTATGACAAACCAGTTCCTATACTTTACATACATAAGCAATAGTTCAATGCGAGACATGGGCCCAGTGGACTTAATTTGTATTAAATTAGTTTTTGTGAGTAGTTTATTTAAATATTTTTGAACGTGTTTTTGTTAAGTATTCTATAACAACAGATGAGTTTTTCCAACAACTTGATAATGGCTGAATGGACGAAACTTCCGTTTTGTATGACATGACAAGTGACTACTGACGGAGGTAAGTTGTGACATTATATTAATTTCTAACAGTAGTGCTATAATAGACCAATGACGGGTGTGTCAGGGTAAAACACAATCTCTGAGGGAGGATAAACCAGCCCCTCGAGCCGTACAATTAACAAATAATAAAAATACAGAAGAAATGGTGAGAAGTCGGAAATTTGCCGCAGGGGCATGTGCTGACGTTTTAATTAAATTGTATATACTGTATATGCGTGACCTTAGGTTGCTGCAAACAAGAAATATAACGAGGATTGTAAAAGCATACCGTGCCTATTTTAGGAATTATACATACCAAAATAGTATGTGTATATATATAAACCAATACCAAAAACTAGGTTAAGTAAAAAAGTACAATTTTGTTAAACATGAAATCGTTTTTTTAGTAACTTTTTTTAAATACAGTGCTATATTTTTGGTTAGTTGGTTATTATAATATACAGTATACTGTAGTTTAAAATTTGCTTCTTTGGAATAAATTAACATTTTTTCAAAAAAAGTCAAAAAGATTTCAAATTGTGCTAACTGTGGTTTTTAATGAGATCCAAATAATTTATAATACAAACTTCATTTCTATAGAGTTGTAGTGAACTTTTGAAAGACATAGATTTACATTATATGTTTGTTTTACAGCATAGGACAGTACTAATGTACGAAATCTTCCGAAATATAAAATTATAGTTTTATTGTATAACTACTGAAGTAATCAAATGTAGTACGTCCTATAATGGCTTTGACATTGTTTTGGAATGGATAAAACCACACCCGGCATAACTGAATTAGGAAATAATTCGATCACGCAGCTAAACCGCTGTCGTGAGTTGAAGGAATTTCCAAATTAAGTTTATATGTTTTTGGGTTTTAACCAATTATTTGGGAAATCGATCTGCTCATGAAGACGCTGAATAGCTGCCTACGTTTACGATATATATTAGTAGAATTTGTTTCCACCTCAGTCTCCAACCACTTGCCAACTTTGTTCCGTCATTTGTGAGATAAAAAAATACCAGGTACTTTTATGGTATTTTACGACTTAACCCTAGAACTTTCAATGTTAACGAAAATGGATTTTTTGGCGTGAGCAATCATTTTTTCAAAAATTCGCCTAAAATAGTAAATTTACCCCAATCCAAAAGTGTTCAATAGATTTTTTGTAGAAAAAAGTTCAAAGAATTTATATATGACAGTAAAAAAATTATAGATGTAAAAAAATTTACAAAGTTTTTAGCTCATGGAAAAAAAATTAAAGTTCAACTTTAGGTCTACATAAAAAGTAGTAAAAACTTTTTTCCATAAATGCAAAAATGTTTTGTAATTTAGTTCTAAATAGAACTGTATAAAAACATTTATCAATTTCAAATTTCTTATTTTGAAAACACCAGTTGTTATGTTTCAACTACAAGGGTGCTAACAAAACTAGGCCTGGTTTGAAACGTAATTTAGAAATATTTGCTTTGCCCAAAAATGAAATAATATTATACCAAAGTGTAGAGAATAAATCAAAGAAAAGAAATCTACACTTGTATATTACCTTATCATAAAAGTGTTTTACTTAGAATCAATTGAATTGCACAAGTGAGGACAAATATCGAAACATCTCATCGATGCTTCGCCATGCTGTTTAGACGGAAAATAACCGTCTATTTGAATAATAATATTTGATTGATAATAATAATAATAATAATAATCAATAATATTTGAAATTGATCGTTGGTTTGAGAACTTTTGTCAAGGTGCTACAAGACAAACCGTTGACACAAAACGTATTTGGTTCACATGAAATGTTAGTTTGAATCATTCTCTACATTGACATATAAAAACATTTCTAAAAATAGACTGGTTTGACAAAGATATGACGTTTATAAATATTAAGTAAGGTTGTTTATTGGTTTTAAATCTGACCAATTGCAAGGATCTACAAAATGCCCCCTAGCCTTAGGACTGTTTGGCTGAATTTTGATTGGATCACAGTTTCAGGTAGTGGAAGGTGTGATGAATCAAACGGTATATAGGTTTAACTCAGAAAAAATACTGGGCGGGCTGTAGGGAGGGACAAAGAAACTGGAATTCCGCCCGAATAGGCGTGTTACGTCACAGTTGTTCTGACAACTCGTAAACTGAAACGATGATTGCACGAGTTTTGGACATACGTTTTTTAAAGAAATTGTAAATACAAAAATTAAAGTTTGAAACATTACCTTTCCAATGGTGTTTGTCTTTTTCAGATTGGAAGATTTGTAGTGGGTCAAATATTCAATACAATCACTCGTTAAAAATGTGTTGTAGTGACGGTACGTTTTGTACCGTCTGCCGGTTCTAGGGTTAATCGATTTTGGGAGAACCAGACAGGCTACAAGGAATATCATGTGCGGAATAATCTCCTATATCCATTGGATTACTAGTACGAAAATTTCCAAAATGTTTACTACAGATCAAAAAAGTGATCGTCTGAGTAAAATCCAACTTTTGTACCAAATTTGGACCAAATAGGACGTAAAATGTGGCTGTTAGAGTGCTAACAGATGTATACAAAGTTTTTAATTACAAAGTTCATAAATAAGAATGAATATTATAATAATCAAAAAAACGAATAGGACTGTCTCGTCGGGCGAGATTGTTGTATTGGCAGGGGTGCCAACATGGCATGCTCATAGAGGAGAGAGCTAGATTGGATCAAGGCGACGTCTACCGGAAAACTTTAGGAAGGAGACATTGAAAAAATTTCCCAAGGAAACGGTATTGGAGAACGCACTAAGAGACTCATCCCAGACGTAGTGAGCTGTATAAACAGAAAAAATGGGCAGGTAGGTCATTATTTTACACAGGTGCTTACAGGCCATGGGGAGTTTGGCCAATACACCAATAGTTTTAGACGCAGAGAAGATCCAGGAGGGTTTACTGCAGGATATTGTTACTGTCGAACACACATGGTTTGGATGTAAAAGATGGGACGCTGACAGAGAAGAGTTGGTTAACGTAAAAGGAACCACGATAATTGGAGAAATACTCAATGGATGTTGGAAAGTGCTTGGCAGACTGGGGCAAAATTCATTATAAGTGTTATCAGTCAGAAAGAGTTGTCATTGGCCATTGGTTGTAATATTTGCTGATAGGGAATGAGGAGGTGTTTTTAGCCTGTAGGAGTCCGCCACTACCCATGCAGTAGTAGGGTGTCAATGATGAATTTTACTCCTCAAATGATGTAAGATAGAAAGAGTTGTCATTGGTCATTGGCTGTAATAATTGCTGATAGGACGTGAGGAGGTGGTTTTAGCCTGTAGGAGTCCGGCACTACCCATGCAGTAGTAGGGTGTCCATGATGGATTTTACTCCTCAAATTATGTAACATAATAGACACTAAGTATCCTAGGCTTAAGTAATGTCTTGAACGCTTCCAGGTTAGGTCTACTAAAAGAATGTTCTTTGTCAATCAGCGCGTGGACGAAGTCTTACTCTACGGAATCGCTAGGGGAGGAGTAGGGTCCACTTGACCAACTGTTAGTTTGGGAAAAAAATTTACACAATTTTTAGGGTAGGGTATGTTAAAATAGGTTATCATGGCCGCCAACATAGTTCTGAACTAACGCTCGCTCTATTTTAGCCCTTCATTTCAAACAAAATTCTCGAAAGCCTATTGTTTTATTTATTGGAACGTGTAGGTCTCTTTTTAGTCGCTGTACGGAAAGAACAAACAAATGCGTGTTACTTACCGACTGTTACGAAGGTACCGTATTAGTTACTTGTAGGGAATAAATTAGACCCAAGGGACAAATAGAGAGGGGAAGTTGGTAGTACATAGTGGGGAATAGATTAAACTGTCTATGAATAATTAATGTTCAAAGTGTGAAGATTGGGTCTGGCCGACTGAATCTATAAACTTACGCCCGTAATGAGTTGGAGAGAGAGGGTAGAACGCAAGTTCTAACATCTCTACGGGAATTAATATCAAGGGTCGGTGTCTGTACCTTAGTGAGAGCGAATTTCTAAGGGTAGTTTGTGAAACCGCCCTTACCACTGTTTTGATTGTAGTTCGTGTGTAACTAAGTGCATCTGAGCCAGATTTATCTAACTGGAAAATACTGGCTTTTGATTTGACTCAAGTGTTTGAAATGAACCAGCTGAAAATCTTTCTTATTTTTAATTAAAAACTAATAAATTAAATGAAAGACCATACAAATTACTTTTATGGTATTTTATGTTTTAATAGAGGTTCGGGGAATCAACCAGGCTATAAGTTCGTGTAAAGAAACAGTATGTGCAGAATAATCTATTACGGTATATTTATTCTTTTAAATAAAACCCCCAAAAGTACGAAAAAGTTCTTTTTCATTCTAGTACAAAAAATCTCAAAAAAGTTTACTTCCTGACAAAAAAAAGTGCTTAAGGTTGTTTAATTTTTTTTAAGGAACTAGTCCAAGTGACTTAGACGACCTACTGATTTACAAAATTTGAACTAAATCGGACATATTATTTATTATATACAGGAGTGCTGAAAAGTCTGGAGACCTTTTAATACTCCTTATTTAAAGAAAATTTTAAGGTAGATGTGATTGAGGAACCTACTCTATGTGAAAATACTATTTTATTGAGATTTCAAAAAATGTATCCTCCATCTTGGATACGCTATCTTGAGTGTAACCTTGTTTTTTTTTTTTATGTGAACGTGGTTATGTGATACATCATTTCAATGTAGAATTTCAAGAGAAAACTAACGGTGAAATTTGCACATCCATATCTTTAACCGATTAAAAATGGCGAATCGTGTTTTCCGATTTCGTCCCATTTTGCTGTACTATTTTATAAAAATGTTAATTATTATTCTTTTTGGATTTATAATTAAATAAGCTTTCAAACTTTAACCCCAAAACAATATTTTTTAGGAGTATTTGGTTGAACCACTCCAAATCAATTTTGAAAAAATCAAAATGGCTGTAGGGGAGACCGGGGTTAGTTGTTACACGGGGCAAAATGTTACAGTAAGTTTTCAGCACCTTCCACTAGAAGCAGCACCTCCTGATTAAAGCATCACATGTACCATTCGGTAGTCTTGTTAACTGTGTAGTTTGGCTGCTTCCGCTGTGTTATATAATTCGTGGTATTAGTTTTTGTGTTTTTGTACTGTAAAAGTAAATTTATACAGTTGTTTTTGAGCTGTGATATTGATTGGAAGGATTAAAGGTATAGTCTGTGTAACTTGCTTATTTGATTTATATATAGTTAGTTATATTTTGGTGAAATATTAAATTAATTTGTCCATTAGTTTTGTTGTAGTGCTTGTTTATATGAAATAGCGTCGTTCGGGGCTAGTTGTTACAAAGGACGAGGGGCAGGTTGTTACAGTGTAACAACTGACCCCGAACATTAGTAATATTTTTCTATGTTTTTAATTTCACAGAATGGTGAGAACGTATGTAAAGAAAACAGTAAGAGGCTCAATAGATGCAAATATATATGAAAGAGCAGCAAAAGAAGTTAAAGAGAAAAGGTTGTCTATCAGAAAATCTGCTGAAATTCACAATGTAAATTTTATGACCCTACAACGCTATTTGAAGAGAAAGGAAAATCATAATAATGGTTCTATGTTTCGAAATAATTTTGTTGGTTATGTTAGGCATAGGCAGGTGTTTTCTGATGACTTAGAAGCGAAGTTATAAGAGTATATTATACATTGCAGCCGTATTTATTATGGTTTAACATCGAAGGATGTCAGATCACTAGCATATGAATACGCCAATGCAAATAAAATTAAATATCCCAAAAACCGGGAAGACACAAAAAGAGCTAGCGAAGATTGGCTTTTAAGTTTTTTAAAGAGACATCCAAAATTATCTTTAAGGACTCCAGAAGCTACGAGTCTTGCCAGAGCTTCCAGTTTCAACTCTAATGTTGGACAATTTTATAATAATTTAGATGAACTTTTTAAGAGGCATACGTTTGAAAGTCACCAGATATGGAACCTAGATGAAACTGGCACTACTACTGTGCAAAAACCTCCAAAAATAATAGCCTAAAAAGGAAGAAAACAAGTTGGGAGGACTACTTCAGCAGAAAAAGGTACAACTATCACGATGGAGCTTGCTGTTAACGCAATTGGTAATTCGGTGCCTCCACTCTTCATATTCCCTCGGGTTCATTTCAAATCGCATTTCATCAGACAAGGACCAGCGGGTTGCATAGGAGCTGCGCATCCTAGTGGTTGGATAACTGCGCCAATATTTTTACAATTTTTATGGAACATTTTCATAAACATGTTCCATCTTCTATCGAATTTCCAGTGCTACTAATTTTGGACAACCATATTTCACATTTGTCAATACAAGTGTTGGATTTCTGCAAAAATAATACTCCTTTATTTTCCACCCCATACTTCTCATAGTCTACAGCCACTTGATTTAAGCGTGTATGGTCCCTTCAAAAAATGTTATCAAGTGGCATGCTGCGACTGGATGAATTCACACCCTGGAGTACCAATATCAATATATGATATTCCGGGAATCGCTACAGAAGCTCTTGCAAATACTTTAACCCCTAAGAATATAATGGCTGGGTTTAAAAAAGCGGGAATATGGCCCTTTAACCGTAATGTCTATTCTGAGCAAGATTTTCTCACATCAAGCGTTACAGACGGCCTTTACCTGAAAGTGGATCTACGTCATCGAATAAAGGTGATATTATCCAACCATCGACTAGTGAAACATTTATTATGGAAACAGGTGCAAGTAACGTGGCCGGTGAAAATAACACGATTGCACTTAGTCCAGAGGAAGTAAGACTATATCCCAAGGCAGGGCCTAGAAAAAATAAAATTACAAGAAAGAAGGTAAAATCATCTATACTAACTGATACACCGGTCAAAGAGAGTTTGCGCAGAGAAGAGGAAGAAAGGAACAAAAGGAAAAATCAAAAAAACTTAAGAGCAAAGAAGCGGCTTTCGATGGAATCACCTGAACAACGCAAACCGTTAAAAAAGGAAAAGGGTAATAAGAAGAGAGAGAAAAGAACAGATTCAGGAACAAGTTCTGAATTAGAAGATGATGAAGACACAATTTGTATCATATGTTTGGAACCTTACTCGAAAAGTAAAAGTGGTGAGAGGTGGATTCAGTGCATTCACTGTAAAAATTTGGTTCATGTTCGATGTGAAAGGGATGATGTATTTTATGTATGTAAGCACTGTACATCAGATTTGTCTATTGGTTCAGAATCTGAATAAGATAAGTCTAATAGGTCTAATTCAGAAATTATTCATTTTAATCAATTTCTCTGTAATAGATATTAAAGTGATTAATAATTCTAAGTTAAATAGTTTTTCAACTTGACTTCCAATTATGTATTATATTTTTATTAATCATATGCAATATTCAATCTCCTTTTAGCTATGTAAAATCATGTTAAATTCAATAAACTTACGTTCTTTAATTTGTCTAAGCTTTGAGTTATCCCATTTTTGTTGTCTTTCTTTTATTTTATCATTAGCAGTATTAATGTAACAACGTGCCCCAACTCAGTAACAACTAGCCCCACAGTGGGGCAAATTGTTACATTTGATCTAGCCTTAAGAAAATGCAAATAAATATAACTTAATTATATAATATATTAAATTTAAAAATAAGACTAAGAACCTAATTCTATACATGTTTGATTGTAAAAGTTTGAAGTCTCTGTATTAATTTCTAAACTCACTAGAAAATTGTAAGTGTAAAATGTAACAACTAACCCCGGTCTCTCCCCCTAAAAATGTTTAAATACTACCAAATACCGTTGTGTAGCATATCGTTTGAAAGCTTATTTAATTTTAAATCCAAAAAGAATAAAAATTATATATTTTTTTTAATAGTACAGCAAAATGGGGCAAAATCGGAAAACACGATTCGCCATTTTTAATCGATTAAAGATATGGATGTGCAAATTTCACCATTAGTTTTCTCTTGAAATTCTACATTGAAATGATGTATCACATAACCACGTTCCCATTAAAAAAAAATTAAATAGTGTGCTTAAGACCACACGTTGGAAGTGATAACTTCTATGACCAATTTATATTTTTTTGTCCGTACTAATATTAGAGGAAGAGGAATAAGGATAAAATAATTTAAAACATTAATGACTTTGCTGACT
>JAGFPH010000344.1:0-53548 GCA_018207615.1 Philaenus spumarius
GCCCTATTAAATAACCATGTATAACCTACAAATACGTATAAAAGTTTAAAAAAATTGTTTAAAAACTAAAACTACAACTAAATTATAAACATTGACTAATAAAAAACTAAAGTGAAACATTTCAACTAGAAACCTACTCATGTTATAAATTCTATTTGTATATTTATGGGTTAGTGTTTTATTTATTTTGTAGTCTGTACTTTAATAATAATAAGTTTAAAGTTATTTTTTAATTCATAATTTGATATTATTCTGTATCAATTAAACAAATGTGTTACGTGTGTGTATGTTTATAAAGATGTATCCAATCGTAGCCGGGCTAATCAAGTTTCAATACAGCTAGCTATTATTATTTGTATAATGAGCCAATTTCAATTAATTGACATCATTAGCGTGTGAGGTTAAGCTTAATATCGTTTAAGCCAAATTCTCATTCTGAATAACTAGCAAGAGTTAATGTTTTGCCGTTTACAATCCCAGGTTTTGGGTAAAATAAATAAAAAAGTAATGTTAAAACAAAAACTAATTTTGTTGATAAATTGCTCCTTCGGTGAGGACATTAACGGTAAAATCCGACCATCAATGTTTGCGAATATCGTCAATTTATCACCGACACATTTGACCAAATCGCTTGCAGCAAATAACATTAATGCAATGTTATTCCGTTGACAGGTGTACAAGGCTAATTGGCCGGAGGGGAGGAGAAGAGGGAGCGTCAAATATTGACTCTATGACGGGCTGACTGATAAATCATGCGATTATTTAGACGCCATATTGCCGACTCTTATCGAACGCCTTGTTACTTCATTGTCGTAGTTATTATCTACATCTCTGTGTCGAATTATTACCAAAGAAAATATTTATGTTCATAGTTGTAGAAACAGGAGAAACAAGAGGCTTTTAATTAAGAACTAAATAGCTTTTAAAATCAAACTAATCTGTGAAATAGTAGAATGGACGTTCATTGTAAAGAACCTAAAGAAATATTTTAATAAACAACCAGGTATACCTCAAATTGCAGTTTCTTAGCTTCTTCTACTGAAACAAATAAATGAATATCTTACTCATGAAATAGGAGATACCAGGTTCACCCAAAGATATTTCGGGTCCCTGGGAAAAATTGAGTGTACTCTAAACGAGGTAACAGTTTATTCCTCGAAATGATATTGGCCTATTTGTGGGTATATATAATGACATATTATAGTTAATATATAGCCTTGGACAAACGTTAAAGTACACCTGAATAACATAAAAGTAAAATAAATACAAAGGGAAGCTTCGCACAAGCTTTCTGATAGTAAAAGCCATTGTTTCATCTGTAACTCAATACAAGAAAACAAATTGCGTGATGGGCTATTTAAATGTTCAATTGTAAATCTCTCGAGAATAATGATTCATCCACTCTGATATCTTTGAATCATCTCTGAATATTAGTCGATAAAAAAATAATGTTTCAACAATCTGCCTTTTAACCACCGAACAACGTTTGATTAAGTATAATAGTTTTATGATTCATTTCTTAGAGTATTTTCTATACGTAAAAAGTTGATAGTATATAAATTATCTTAACCAAAGTGGTTTAAACAATCTGCTTAAATATTCGTATATCAACAGAATAGTTCATAAGAGCGATTTTTTTAAATCTATAGAAAATCACACAAATATAGTTAAAAGTATTTGAAAATCCCATCTCCAATAGTTCAGGCTTCTGGAAAATTTCCCACTTTGTCTGCTTACTAAACTATATTTTAAATTTCTCTTTAACTTCGCCTTGGGGATACTAAAAGTGAAACTTGAAGATTTCACAGCAAACAGTTTTAAAACAAAGGAACAATGAAGTTGACGCACGAACGTACAAACATGAGAATGTAAGGGTAGCAGTGGTTACGGAACCCTAAATGTTTGAACTATCATTGTTTAAACACCGATGTTATATGAATCAACAAGGCAATAAAAATGTATGTTCAGATTATATAAGATAGTTTACAATGTCGTATCTTAATGTCGTATCGTTAGGCGCAATTAAAAACGTGTAATATTTTAATTTGCATATTTGGAGTATCCAAGTCACTTTTAATTCGTTATTAATAACCCTGTTTTCAATTTTGATGTAACATTTACCGGTCCAATGTCAAGACATCGGAAACACAATTATTGGACAAGTAATAACTGTACAGTAATGGGGCCACACTTCCAAATTGTTGGAGTTCAAACACAATTTGACAGATTATTTACGAGGAAAACTGAGACACGTAAAATACATACACACTACGTTCGAGTACTTCCATCGAACTTAATGTAGGGCCTATACAGTATATTTTTTTTGTATTAGCCTACTGTGATGTGAGTTCCATTAATTTCAGGAATGAAACAAATACAATTGCCAATTTCTTGCAAACAAACAATAGTAAGCAAATACAGTAAGAGATAAAAACTATAACAATATTGAACCTCCGATTAAATAATCCATTTATTACTGTGTCAATACGCTCTTTACAATTACAGATAAGACAATTGATTAAGTTCGCCAATTTCAAAAACTCAACACAATTTTAGTTTAAAGTTTGCATGATCAATGTGAATTGTTTAGACTCTTAGGAAAGCGTTTTAAACCAAAGTTTTGCCGTACTAACTTTGCGAAGAGTAGAATGGCAACTGCACTATCCAGCCTGGGTGTTAGTGAGATCATTTTCGAAAAAAACGCTTGGGAAACGCTAACAAAATTACAACACTACTTTTTGTATTTATATTTTATACATTATTTTCTTGCATATTTTTATCGATCAAATTTAGCTGATGACTAATGTTTGAACAGGGATAAACTGTTTATTTGTATTTAAGTCACGAAAATAAATCAGGAAGAATAGTTCATCATATAACAAAATTATTTTACCAGATATGATTAATTTATTTTGCAATTAAATTCAGTAAATATAAGCAAACATTCTTAGTTTTGTTTACGTATAAGTATACAGTGTATATACAAGAAAGTGTTATTCGTGCATGTAAGTTAGATTTTTAAATATTTTTGTCTCGCATATTTGATAGTGAATCATTTCCAGGAGGTATAAATAAGATAATAATAATATTATAATGCTATTATAATTTGTTTAAACTTACTTTTGATATTTCGTACGTGGAAAATGTGTAATATTTTTTTAAAATCAAGAATATCCACAGAGTATAGAAGGAACAGAGGAGCCTTTCCTACGGTTAAAGGACGGCAAGTATGCTCTGGCCTCCTACTCCTTGGGTATCTAGTCTAGCACCAGTTCTCTGCTGTTTTTGTCTGTCTAGTTGTGTACTCGCTGCTTCTTCTCGACTTTCTGTAAATTAAATAGTTTTTTTTATAAATAAAAGTAAATGCGCGGAAAACAATTGTTTACCCTGACACTTTTTATTTTTGCGTATAGGCTTTTTGGATGTCATATAACAGGAAAAAACAACGAATAAAAGTGATTTTATTTATTTTTTATTTTTTCCGCTTACACACTATCTCAGCAAGGGATATTTAACTGAATTACAAGTGAAAAAACATAGACAAGACCGGGGGAGTTGAACCCGGGACTTTTACGGTTCCGTCGTAATGCTTTGCCAACTGAGCTACCCTGATCGCTCCAGATATTGGTCGATGTCATCTCACTTGTACGGTTTTACTGTAATTATTGAATTAACAGATTGAATACAAATAAAACAGCAATAATAACAACACTGTAAGCTGCAAAATAAGAATTGAGATTGTTTTCAATGTCGTATACACGAGGAATTCAATCTGTAGATTATTTAATTGTGAATTTAATAATGTAAAGGTTTGCTTATTTTCGTTCATGCTGGCGCAGTAGAGGGGGAGGGTAGCAATTTTTGGCTGTAAACCTAGAAAAAATCTATTACGTTTACAGTAAAAATAAAGAGGACAATTATTGTAGCCTATGTTATAACAAACACAACAAATAAACATTCAACTTGATCCGATTAGATTTAGGTGTTTCCGCAGTTATTGACATTGACATTCTTTGAGGGAGGAGGGGGGTAGGGAGGGAAGCTCCGGGGGGATTTTTGGGGACTTTTGTAAAAATTATCCTCTGGTAGATTTATCGATGGGGAAAAATTCAGCTTTACAATAATTTTTTCCGAGGTTTCATGTTTGTGGGTCTTCCTTGACTGTGTTAATTATTTCCCTATAAATTATCCTATCGAATTTAGACTATGAGACCGTTGCTACGCTGTGAAAACATACTCTTCAAAAATATTACTCCAATAATTAATTATTTTTTACTTAAAAAATTCGAAGAAATCAATGAGGCGAAGAACAAACACTACTTGTGTACAAACTACTCCCAACTGACTATTTAACAGCGCTCTACCTTCCATCTGGTGGCTACTAAATAAAATACTATAGGTTGCGACCGCTGCTACGCAAAACTTGTATGACAAGTTCAAAAAATACTTTGTTTACCATCTTAAGTATTTTGGTTGAAAACTATTATTAATATAAGTATTTTGGTTGAAAACTATTATTAATATGAATAAAAACTCTTTTTTAGCTTCTTAGTTATTGGTTTAAGTGGTATTATCCTCAAATTTAACTTAATTCTAAATCATTGTTTAGTTGAAAACAGGGATAGGGACATTCGACCGCCGTTACAAATAAAATTACAAAAATGGTAATTTTATATTATAAACACATATTTTTTTAAATTAGCTACAGTAACCTGTTTGTGATATAGGTATAAATAATTTATAATCCAAACCGTAAACCAATTCGGCTAATTTCAATAGGAATGTCTTTAAGGACAGCAATCGTCCCAATTAAGATTTTTTGCCCATTTACTGAATTGTAGTTTATAGGATATTTATTTTATACATTATATTTTGTTTCCTCCAGGAACTATATAGACTAATAAAATTTGGGAACATAACTTATGTCCGTCTACAGTCCTTTGTTTCGTCCTTACTTGAAGGGACTTTCGATTTAGGAGATTCATGCCTCCATTTTCAAGTCGAGTACAAAAACACTTTTAAAAACAAAAACACACAAAAAAAATTAGAAAAAAAAAAAACCCCCCCCCCCCCCCGGAAAGATCAAGCTATAAAGGAAGAAACTGTAAACAGAAAATTTGGTACTAATGATCTTTTTGTGATGATTCAAGAAAAACTTTTCCAGGTAAGTTTAGACAACATTTTAGAGTATTTAAAAAAGGCGAGAAAGTTTAACACCCTTTAAAATATTATTACTACTACGTAACTATTTAAGCTATAATTGTTATATTTAGTAAAAATATTCTATTTATGTTGTAGGTAGGGCCTACACTAAATTTTACTAAACTGATGGAAAGTTTTAAAACTTTCCGGCGTTAATACGTGAATTTAGCAGAAAAATTACTTTTAGATTCTATTTAAGGATACAATCTGCTCATATTTTTTTGTAAAAAAAGAGATATTATATTATGTTACAGATTGTAAAATATTAGACCAAAGTCCAAATGTTTATCTTTATTAAATGTTATTACGTTTCATTTGATCATGTTAATAATTCTTGTAAAGAAATTGAAAGTAGTTCCTATTTGATACAAGTGGGAGAAACATGGTAGGCCTATATCAACTAGTGTATAATGTAACACAGACCGATTGACTATATTTATCTAGCAGTTAACTTTGGCCACTTAAAATATAATTAAGTTAAATATTGTTGATTTATTTTAAATATACAAACTGTTCACCATAAATGTTAATATAAATACAGTTTATTGTATTTGGTATAACGATTAACGTAAAATTATAATAAGTTAAACTATGGCATACAATATGCAAACCACCTCATACACTCACTCCGTTACGTACATGACATCAAGTAGTAATAATAAATTCGTATTAATTAATATAATTGCATAATGTTTCAAGATCAAGCTAATGCAAATTAAGAATTAGCTTCAACAAAGTGATAAAGTAGGTACCACACATCTGTTCAGTGAAGTATTAAACATTGATCGTAAAAATCTCAAAATGCTCAATTTAAAAACTATTCTCATTTGATTTCTTATGGGAGAAATAACTGTATAAAATAGATTCAATCATCATATTTAAAAGAAACAATTGGTTTTAAGTTAACGTACTTTTTATATCATGCAATGCTTGAATTGAAAATAAAAGTGGCTTCGTAGTTGAGCCGTAGGTTATTCAAATTACATAAAAATATCGTTGTTCCAAAATATTTCGTCAGAAAATTCTTATAGTGGGTAAAATAACAATTATAAACTGTAATCTTGAATGTCATTTAAGTATTATTTAAGTTATAACGTTTTGAACTGATTATTTTTAGAAATTTTTAGAGCTAAGAAAAAGCATTTGACTAATAGTATTTTATTTATATATTGTTTTTAAAATATTAAGGCTATAGTACAAAACTTTACCATCCGTATAGGTTGCAGAGAAAAATTGGTAATTTTAATAATATGCCTAACTAAATATGTAGGCTAATGTATTCATTTGTATGCCTACTTAAAAGATCTCCAGTTTGTGGTAAATGTTATCTTTTGAAATTACTACAAAATTGTATGAGGCAAACAAAGTACTCTACCAACAAAGTAGCGATATTTTTTTGACAAAACACACTAATGTAAAATAACGGCTTCAAGCTTCCATATGCGATTTCCTGAAAGATAATATAACTATATTTATTATATCCTTTGCCTTCAAGATGTTTTAATTGAACAGGTGATAATGATCAGCTGACTTAATTGGAAGTGTGGCATTTTATTTGCAATAAACGAACATTTTGTCGAACTAGAAAGCATTGTCGTAATAATGTGTTAATCAGAGTGGCTTAGGCTGCGGGTTTTATAGCATGTTCTTTTAATTCAGTGCCCAGATGTTGGTAGAAGGTGTTAAACGGATCATAAACTGGCTGGGCTGTGCCATGTCTGACAATCCATTTAATCGGACGAATTTAATTCCGAGCTGCGTGCAGGCTATAAAACTTAAGCCACTTCGCCTCAACGCAAAGTAGGCCAAATGTATTACACACTTTTAGTTGTTTCGTAAGTAGCTTTGTATCCTTAGTTATATTGCGTGTTGGATGGAGTGAAACAGTTCCAGATCCTTAGTGTAATTATTTGATTGCATTTACATTTTGTAGTTTGTGTAGCCTACTCTATGAAAGTACTGTAATCCGAACTACATTCAAATTAAAGAATGAAGGTAGCGTTCTTACTGTCATGCAGTTTACCTTCCATGTTACGTAGTACTAAAATCTAGAGGTACCTTTTGTTGAATTTGTGACAAATATTTTTAGAATTAATGTATGATGAAAACAAATATTTGTTTAATAACGTACCTTTATTGAAAAGACGTTAACTTCTTTTTCTATTCCTTTTTCTGTCTTTCCTTCACAGATGACCGGTTTCAATCTATTCTTTCAGATCATTATCAAATCATATAATAAACTGTCCAGTTCATTGGAATTTCGTTAAAATAAACACATAGCACATTTAACACAAACACAGTAGACAATCAAGAAACATTTATTAAAAAAACTCGAAACATGGAATTATTGTCATGAATCGTTCACGTCCGTATAGATTGTAGACATGTCCTACCACCTAAAATAAATAAACAAATATTTCGATTTGATATTTGGTGTATAGGTTAGGTTTAGAAAGAAGGTAGACTTCTATGAAGGGTTCTTTTCCATTAACTCCTGCCACTTATTTTAATTATTAGTTTCCGTTATCCTCAGTTGTAATTTAGGTTAAGTAAGGTTAATAATTTAAATTGAAGTAAAGTTAATGTCAGACACAAAAAAAGTGTTAGAATATAATCCAAAACTATGCATTGAGGAACAACTAGTTATGAACATTAATTAATACAGAACATTACTTCATTATTTCTACTGAAACAGGTTTTCTGAAAGGAGAAAACTTAACAATTAGTAAGTTTAGTTAGCTTCGAAAACGATATAATTCTTAATTATTGAATTATAATGAACATTAAATATACTATATATTGGTTCAGGCCAGTAATAAGCCTCTAAGTGAAAGGATACAAGCTTTGCAGTTTGGATTACTTGTTAAGTAAAATTGAAAGAAAAATAGTTAATGAAATACAAACTTTTGCAAAACATGTTATTCAGACTGTAAACACAAAAAACAGCAAAACTAACAAGTAGCGACACAAGAAAACCGAATAAAAGAGCGAATCAGCTTTAAACTACCAGAACATGTAATTCTAAGAAATTGTCTCAAAGAAACTAGTCCTCTCTTTCTTGGTTGTAACTTTTGTGTAGCGTAATTCGACTTTATCATTACTGCAAGTGTGAATGAATAAAGGAATGAATGAAAGGTAGCGGCCGGAAACGAGTCCATTGAATTCTTGGACGCTGTTTGTGAATGGACAGAATACCTGCTCGGAGTAAAAGCTGTAGTGAACAATAAGGGTTTGAGGACACAAAGGAAAGGACTTCCTTCCAATGCGCGAGTCAATGAGTTGGAAGCGTGAAGTTCTCGTTTGACTTTTCGACAGTTTAAGCCCCCCTAACCCAAACTGTCCTAAAATAACATACTTTGAAGGGACAACCTTTAGCAATCTAATAAGCCATAAGAATGCAGCGGGAAAACAAACTATAATACCTTTGGGCTTACACGGATCAGTTTTACAGGGATGATGCTCTAGTCGAGCGTCAAATATTCGATAGAGAACACATCTTTAAAATTTAAAGAATTTATGTTTCTCTTTGTTTTACCTATCCATAGAAAATTATAATTTAACAGTTTTAAAAATAACCAATGGTTGGTAAAGAATAGAGGTATTCTTTGTATTCCATTGCAGGAAGAATGTAAAGATAGTTAATAATATTATTTGTATTTAAACATCTTTAGTACTACACGAAATTGTGCAGTACGTTCAGATATTATATCAAAATGTATTAATATTTTCAAAAAACAGATTTAAAGAATGTTAACTTACATAGGTTGATTTTCTGGTGTTTTTATAATTACTACTATAGCAATCAGTTGTACAGCTTAACACGTAAAACAGCTGATTAAGGTTCAGTTCATAAAACAGCTTCAATAACTTATAACAAGTTTTCAGGTTAGACATAGCATGGAATCAATATGAATGATTTATAATTGTTTATAGTTGGAAACATATTTTAAAATAATACTTGGCTTGAAATAATGTTAGACCAATGATTAAGTTGTGCAAACTTTAAGAAATTAAATTCCTCTTTGCAATAACAAAGTAATAACACGAAGCTTAAACTGGTTAACCTATTTGAGACCACTATGTTTTTAATACTTAATTTACAGTGAACAGGAACAAGGAATCGTTTTACAATGTAATAAACTCAATCATGAAGAGGTTTCTATTTTGTATGTAATAGTAGCAACCCATGCTATTCCTGTTTACATACTCGGTCTTAAAAAAGTATCAGAACAGCTAATATTTGGAAAATAAAGTAAATATGAAAATATTTTGGGTGTCGAAGTCGGACGGTACTCTTCCACGGTGGGCTCAGCTCACAGGACTATCCCAGAAGGGATGATCCAGTGACACCTGGTCACTGCAGGGCTACCCTTCTAATTTTGGGGGTCACTTCTTGTCACATGACAGGAGGTGCTGCAGGCTAATGTACAGACGCCGCGCAGCCTGGGTGGAGGAACTAAAAACTCTCTCTGTCCCAGGTCAGTAGCAACACATGGTGGTGTTGGGAAGCGCGACCAGCCTAAGCTTAGTCTTGGTTTGGGAGTTCCTCCTCCCTGCTTTGAAAAGTGGGGCGTCCACGACTTCCCCGCGTGGGCGATAACGGTGACTCTTGAGGAAAGGGTGGCTGGTGGTTGAGGTGAATGTCTTACTGCGGGGGACTGGATCCAATACAACTCTTTGCGCCCTGGAGGCTTGAGTGAGCCGTGGTCGGGACTGGCAATCCTTGACTAGGGGTACTCACTATGCAAGCGTGTTGTGGGGCAAGTGCAGTAACTGTGAGTAGGTCTATCGAAGGTGAAACAATCCAGGTCTGTTGGTTCGGGTCTGGTGCGGTTCGCTGGAGAGAAGGCTGAGGGGCAGTGGCTTGAGTCGCGGGAGGACAATGTCTGGCGAATGCCTCACCACAGATGGTGAGAACGCTGCTCAAGACCCTAGATGGGGCAAAAACCTAAACTATTACTATTATGGATCAAACAAATCAACCCAAAGACACACACACATCAAGAGCGGCAGGGGAATCTCCAGTTGATATAGACCAAGCGTCTCAAGATGTGAATATGCTCATGGAAGTCCCAGTTGGACATGCCATGTCAAACGCTACCCAAGGGAGGCCAGAAGCTCTATCTGAGCAGGCTGGTGGCTCAAGGGATAGTGCTGAAGGTTCAGATACTGAGCTGAAGAAAACGGCATCAATGATTAACAGGATGCATGTTAAGGACTCAGTCAAGAGGGGTGCTGCCTTCTACAGAGAGAAGAAGAGGCGGCGCAAAGAGGAAAAGATGGCTGCAGGGACATGGGTGGAATCCTCAAAGCAAACTCCTGTGAGCAGGGAAGTAGGGGCTGGCAGTGGAAAGTCAAAGAGGCTAAGGTCCGAGGTCAGCACTCCTTCAAGCTCAGGAGTGACGCAAACGCAGAAAAAACCTAAGGGGGGGCCAGAATTGACACTAGCAGAGAGGCTGGCCTCCATTAAGGTTGCTGTGATCCCCAGAAACTATCTGGAAGGGCAGCTCACTGAGGAGGACATCGTGGAGCTTTCGTCTGTGCTGATCGCACAGATGAGGCCTCTGTCAGATGGATGTCTGCCAGGCTTCAGTGAGTCACCCAGGCTGAATAGTGGCGCTATGGTTCTGCTGTGTGGTAACCCGGAAACCAGAGGTTGGCTGGAACAGGCAGTAGCGAGATGCAACCCTTGGAAGGGGGTAGATCTCAAAGTGGTGGAGGCGAAAAAGGTGTTTTAATGTCAGCAAGGTTATCACCAGGTTTCCACCTCCATTCGACAAAATGAAAGTTGAGGATGTAATCTCAAGGATTCATCAACATGATATCAATCTCCCAACACGAGATTGGAGGATCATTAATGCTAGAACCACATGTCCTCAGGGGCGTACGGTAGTGCTAGGGCTAAATGAGAAGGATCTGGAAGAGCTCAAGAAGAGAAACCTTAGGGTTAGGCTTGGACTTGGGCAAATCCAGTTTCAGATCATTAGCAAACATCAAAGGGATGCTGCTGGCAAGGAAGGGGCTGAGGGTGGTTCAAGCCAACCTTCAGCATAAAAAGGCTGCTAGCCTTAACCTGGCCACCAAGTTCAAGACCGAAAAGATTGATGTGGCTCTGATTCAGGAACCATGGGCGGTCAAAGGTAAGATATTGGGGCTGGGAGACTCTGGGGGTAGGCTGATGTACGATATGTCATTAGACACCCCCAGAACATGCATGTTAGTAAATAAGAATATTAATGTTTTTTTACTACAAGAGTTCTGTTACAGGGATCTGGTAGCAGTCAAAATAAGATTGGATTGTCTGGAAGGATGCATTATAATAGGCTCTGCGTACTTTCCCTATGACTTGGCTAATCTTCCACCAACTGAAGAAGTTGGACGGCTCGTGGAGGAAGCAAAGAGGAAAGGGCAACACCTAGTCCTTGGAGTGGATTCCAACGCTCATCACTCTGCATGGGGCAGCACAAACTGCAATGCTAGAGGTATGGCTTTGTTTGACTACATTTCTAGGTTAGATCTAGATATAGTAAATGTAGGTAACAAACCTATTTTCATCACTAGAGTGAGGAGAGAGGTTCTAGATATTACTTTATGTACTCAACATACGGCTAAACTCATTAAGGGTTGGAGAGTCTCGGAGGAGCCATCTTTGGCAGACCACTAGCATATCCAATTTGAATTGATGAGTAAACAATTTGTAAACTCAAGATACAGAAAGGCCAAAAGAACTAACTGGAATAAATTCAGGGAGGATTTGGGGCAGGCTGTGCAGGAGTTTAATACTGAGGTGAGGGAGGTAAGTATGTTGGAAGAGGCAGCGGAGCAGCTGCAAGCTGCTGTGCAGCGTGCTTATCAGGTCAACTGTCCCCTCATTGAAAGGAAAGTATATGGTAAGGTAAGGTGGTGGAATGGGGACCTTGCTAGGATGAAGAGGGATGTAAGAAAAAGGTTCAAGACCTCTGCTCGTCTCGGGTGCTGGGATCCATACCACAAGATACTCACGGAGTATAACTTGGCAATCCGGAAAGCAAAGAGGGACTCTTGGAGGCAGTACTGTGGAAGAGTTGAAACATGCTTTGAAGCTGCCAGACTTCAGAAGGTTCTCAAGGCTGATCGTACTAATGTGGTAGGTTCTCTGGAAAACCCAGATGGCTCTTACACTCGGTCGGGGTTAGAAACGCTGGAAGCCCTCATGGCATACCACTTTCCGGACTCTGAGAGAGATGAAGAGGGTTTGTCTCTATGCACTGGTGTAGTGCCGCGTAGAGCGGATTGGAACTGTGCAAGGAGAATCATTTCAGATGGAAGTGTGGAATGGGCCATTAAGTCGTTCGAGTAGCACAAGGCTCCGGGGCCGGACGGGAACCTTCCCCTGTTCCTCAAGGAGGGATTGGAAGAGCTCAGGCCGGTGCTTGCTGAGATGTTTCGGGCGAGTCTTGCCTTGGGCCATGTTCCAAGGCAATAGGCGGTGGCTAGGGTGGTGTTTGTACCAAAGCCTGGAAGAGCTGGTTATGCTCAGGCCAAAGCATACAGACCCATCTGCTTAAACTCATTTCTACTCAAGACAATGGAGAGAATACTGGATAGAGATATTCGGGAGACAGTGCAAAGGAATTTAGCCTTGCACGAAAATCAGTTTGCGTATAGGCCAGGCAGATCCACAGATGCAGCTCTACATCAACTTGTGAGCAGGCTGGAGGAAAGCATGGAAAGTAAGGAAGTAGCACTGGCGGCTTTTCTGGATATAGAGGGTGCCTTCAGTAACACTTCACACCAGCCGATGTTGAGGTCGCTAGAGGGGTGTGGGGTGAACAAAACTGTTGTAGGATGGGTTGATGCCATGTTAAGCAGCAGAAAAATTCAGGCATCCCTGTATGATGAATCTATCATGGTCAGGGCTAGGAGAGGATGTGCTCAGGGTGGTGTTCTTTCCCCCCTGCTATGGAACCTTGTAGTGGACAAACTCCTGCGGAGGCTGAATGCACAAGGATATTACACCCAGGGTTATGCCGATGACGTTGTCATTGTGGTAAGAGGCAGAGATCTGAAGATTGTCTGTGAACTTATGCAGACTGCCTTTACTCTGGTTGAAAGATGGTGTCAGGAGGAACAGCTGGCTGTAAATCCTGGAAAAATCTCTATTATTCCCTTTACAAGAAAAAGGAAATTGGAGATTAATCAACTGCCTAAGCTCTTTGGGCAGGAGGTAGCATTTGAGGATCAGGTAAAGTACTTGGGTATCCTGCTGGATAGAAGACTTACCTGGAATCCGCAGATAGAGAGGGTGATAACTAGGGCCAAGAATCTTATGTTTGCATGTAAGAGGGCTGTAGGTAAAACATGGGGGTTAAAACCAAAGATGGTTTTGTGGATTTACACCATGATTATTAGACCACTAGTCGCCTATGCGGCGGTAGTATGGTGGCCTAAAACAGTTCAGAGTGTTGTCGGTGGGAGGCTGGATAGTGTCCAAAGGATGGCTTGTCTGGCTGTCCAGGGTGCTATGGGGTCGACTCCGACGGATGCTTTGCATGCCCTCCTGGATCTCCCTCCTCTTCGTGTGTTTATACAGGGACAGGCCAGGATGGGGGCGTATAGACTGCAGCAGGTAGGCTCCTGGAGAACAAGATGGCCTGCGGTAGGCCATTGCAAAATAAATCAGGTGGTCTCTAAGGAAGTTTTAAACATGCCGTCAGACCACATGATTCCAAAACTCTCTATTGAGAAACTCTTTAAGACAAAAATCTTCTCTAGGGAAGAATGGGAGTCTGGAAAGAGTTTGTACGACGAGCAGGATATAGTCTGGTTTACAGATGGCTCGAAAACGGAGGAGGGAACAGGGGGTGGAGTCAATGGGGTTCAACCTGAGGGCTCCACTGTCTTGTATCTAGGCAAACATGCTACTGTTTTTCAGGCAGAAGTTTGTGCGATCTCGGAGTGCATAGAAGAGAATCTTAGAATGGGATACAAAGGTAAGAACATCCTAATTTTCTCGGATAGCCAAGCAGCGATCAAAGCGCTAAATTCATATAGAGTAAAATCTAAAGTGGTTTGGCACTGCCTCTCGGCATTGATGAAGCTTAGCCAGGGGAACGAGGTTTCTGTGTGCTGGGTCCCTGGGCACTCAGGCATTGATGGTAATGAGAGAGCAGATGAGCTAGCCAGGAAAGGGTCTGAGGCTCCTCTTGTGGGCCCTGAGCCGGTGCTTGGGATTTCCTATGGGCATGCCAGAGCATCGTTTGAGAATTGGATGCAGGAGGGCAAAGACAAAGCCTGGAATTTTTCAGGAACAGGTGGACTTGCCAGGAAGTTGTTCAAGCCAGGCAGGAAACATGCAGAAGAACTTATCTCGCTAGGAAGGGATAACATGAGATGGGTGGTTGGCCTATTAACAGGTCACTGTCATCTCAGGAAACACCTACATAGAATAGGGATTGCTGAGGAGAGTATATGTAGGAAATGCGGAATGGCTGAAGAATCGGCGGAACACATCCTTCTGGAATGTGAGGCTCTAGGTAGAGCCAGAACTTTCACCCTGGGCCCACCAGGGCAGGAAAGGGAAACCATCCTATTAAACCCAATAGGTAGCATCTGTTCCTTTATCAGGAATACAGGTATTAGGAAAATTAAGGGGGCAAAAGATCTTTTTTTGTCGACGCCGGCAGGGTTTCTGTTTAGGACCTTGCAACCCAAAAAAAAAAAAAATATATGAAAAGAAATACAAGCGTGGTATCTTCTGCATTACAAAATGTTATTTTGCGATGAGTTTAGAGATTTGGTTCACCTTCGATCAGCTATTTTAATATATTATTTAGAATCGGAACATGGTCATGCGGTTCATGGTAGTATATCAATGCAAGCGAAAACTGCACAGCTATATCTTATCCCATTTTGTGGTCATTAATTTACTTACATGTGTTTCATAAAACGTCATGATTTATGATCATATTTATTTTAACATTGTTTATTTACCTTTCCAATAACTTAATTGCATTTAATAGATACATTATTTAATTAATAACATTAAATAATTTACTTTACCACTAAAGTCAAAATTATTTCTTATAAAATTTTCTTAACTATCAAAACGGTTTAAGGGGGATGCGGAATACTACCCCCCGGAAAACTACCCCCCCAGGTGAAACGTGACGTCACGAAATCTGCCAACTAACTAATATGGGAGCCGTGTCCGCGACTGGAATACTACCCCCCCCTAGCAAAAGTGGGTCGCCGGAATACTACCCCCCGGAAAACTACCCCCCCCAAGCAGGTTCCTACAATTATACTGTTATCGGAAACATACTGTGACTAAACAGTTTAGGTTAGTCCTCTAGTTTTTTTTATTCTAATTATATAAAGTGATAATACAAACTCATCGAAACTTGAGTGTGCGTGACTGGAAAACTGCCCCCCCGATCTCTGACGTTAAAATGACGTAGGAACCTGCTTGGGGGGGTAGTTTTCCGGGGGGTAGTATTCCGGCGATTTGGTTTAAGATATCAATGCGCTGTTTATTCTATTGAGTTTCTCTTCAAATTTCTAATTGAAACCATGCATCTCACGATCATCTTCAAAATTAACACAATAAGGTTACACTCAATAAAGCAGACCCAAGATAGCGGACCAAATTTTTAAACTCATCGTAAAATACAGTTTTGTCTCGGTAAAATAACCATATTTGCATTTCCCTTCGTATGTTCTTTTTTTTATATACTTGTATGTATGAGCAGGGCGACCACGCTTGGGTCTCATATAGATTACTGTTATTACTTGTTATTTTTTAATATAGTAAAATAAATTGGCAAAAATAAATAAAGCTTGAAATGAATTACATTCGTGTTCTTTTTTTCTTCTCATTCATTTTCCTGTTACTCTATAATTTGTCTATATTATTATTCAAAATAATAATATGTAACTTTCAATCCATCATAAAATTGTATCAGAAAGTGAAATGTATTCATTATAACGATAGTTGGTTCATAATTTTATATTTTGTGGTGAGATTTTTTCATAATTTTTTATTGTGAAACTTTTTTTGTACTCTAATTTTTTTATCGTTTTTAAATTAGGGTGCATAGATTATCAAACAAGTTGTATGGAAAAATAATCGGTACCTTTTGATAATCTTTGAAATTTTGTAGCGATCATTACGCAGCTACACAGCTTGTCAAATATAAAATCTTTAATCCCTTTCAAATGCAAGAGGAATCCAATCAAATATCATCATTTTTTGCACCCCTGTTTCATTTGTAGATAAAATAAAATATAATTTAAAAGAATTATAAAATATCAAATGATTAGATTAGGCTAATTGCTTTTTTTGTTGCGTTTTATTTTGTCTGTGCCGGGTATTTGTTTGCAATCAAAGCCGATTAGTTTTGGGTCTAAAACACCAGGGATAACACTGTTCACTGCTTAGTTAGTTAATTTTTATAATTGGTAAATTTAATATATACATTTATAACCATTTCACTAATATTTTATGTTATTATGCATAATATAATAGAATCACTAATAACTCTTTTCGCATAGTGGTATATTTATTTCTAAAGCTTTCATTATATATTTTTCAGTAACAATTAGTTGTGTTTGGTTGCTAATAAAACAGATTAATTGTAACCATACTTGTTCAATTTGTTGACTATTCGTAACGCCACAAGTGGAGCCCAAAGCTGACGGAAAATAGCTTTCAAATTATATAAACATAATTTATGGTCTTCAGCGATAACCATGAGATTTGGAATCTGGTATGATAACCACTCGATTACAAAGCCGCCTTTTTTATAAGGTCTTGGAGAAATAAGATTTAAGAAGAAGATATAAGAGAGGCAATTACCAGAATGGTTACAAAGAAAAGGTGGTTGCTGATGTAGCAAAGTTTGGAATATGTTAACATAGTGTTACTTCAAAATAAATCGTCGAAAATCAACCTTTGAAAAATTAAGCGTTCAAGACATATATAGGTCTACTTGTGAAAACTGAATGAAAGAACTGACTTTTAAGTAAAAATTGTAGGCAATAAGATTACTATGCACAAGACATTCTATTGTGTAAAGGAAAAAAGAAAAAACACACTTTATTATAACCTTGATTTTATCTAAACTAAAGTAAACGGATTACATAATAACAAAATAAGTACATCAATTAGTAGCATAATATCAAAACAAAATTCATCACCTAAGCTATTGAAAAAATGATGTTTTGAAATATTGCTATTAAATAAATATATTATGATAAAAACTTTTCTCAAAATATGTGCAATCTAAGAGCGTTAAAGGTAAATACGTTTCTAATGGGTAAAAGTTTTATTTTTAGTTGTCGTATAAGACAATACATATACAATCTAAATTCAACTTGTGACAATGACTGAACGATAGTCGAAACGGCCATAATGTAAGAGAAAAGCACATTCTGAATAGCTGACGTTGATAATAATAATTTATCACGGATGGTGGGCGAAATGAAAATTCACCATCCGGACTGAAAATCTTTGTATTTAAGGTATTTGAAGTTGCATATCAGCTTTTACTCAATAAAATAAATATGAGGAATCAAAGTTAAACGCATATTTCACAGAATTAGTCAAAATTCCGAAAGTGATTGAAGCCAGAAAAATTTGTTGCGAATGAAATTTGTTTATTGTTATTATAGTTCTAAAATTTATTTTTTCTGAAAACCTTAGAATACTCAGAAAGGTTTAAATTATCTAGTAAAGGATAGTCTAAAAATAGTAAAGGCATTTTTAAAAGGTTCAGTTATTTCTGAGAACATACCCAATACCGGAACGAACATACAAACTCAGTTTACATACTTATTTACACTATAATTATAGATTAGACTACTATTAGTAATAGTTCTATCGTTTTCCCAATAGTTTTCTTTAAGTAAATTCAATTCAGGGTTTCTAACATTGTTAAGTATTTCACAGAAATAACGAAACCCTTGGCAACAGCAGTCTGAATTTATTTTAAAATTATTATGAATTGAAAATAATTTTAGAAGAAGGTAACATGATAGTTCATGATCACATTTTTTCATCTTATAGTGTAAAAATAGTTTATCTACTACGGTATTACAATGTGTATAGCAGTAAAGTACACCAATTCCGTCTAGGCGGGGTAAGACAGACGCCATATACATATCCCCAAAGACTGTTCGATCAGTCACCTTCAACGCTTGATAAATACCCTATGAAAATTGTTTACATTTCATATTAATGGTAATAAAGTGGGGTATTTTTCATAGGCCGATGTCGGATCTAAGATTAGTTAGGATTAGGGCACCCGGGATCAGCTGGTACACGGTGTTGAAAAGTTGGAGTCATTTGTCATCGACTGAACGCTCTCCTGGTTTGTTTGGCCGTTGCCGTTCCTGAAAATTTGTTTAAATCTGATGACTGATCGCATCTCATCAACGCAATGGATATTGTTTTATCACTCCCCGCCCCCGCCATCTTTTACAAATAACTTTTTTCGAGTAACAAATGGCGACGTTTAACTGCGATACAGCTCATATTGATTGCAGTTGCTATGATGTCTGTTACAGTTTACAAAAAGCTACAGTTACACCTTATAACTTATAACATCTGTTGCTAAAATATTGCTTTATTACAATATGTTTATTCATTTCTCTTACAAGAAAAGGTGGAACGGCTTTTTGTGACAGTACAAAACAAGAACAATCAAATTTTACTTGTTATTAAGAACTTATTTTAAGAAATCTATAAACACAATGTGAATGTCTGTAATTTTGTATAAATGTACAGTATATATTGAGTAATGTATGGTATATAAATTGTACATACATAGCCTACACAAACCAATTCAGTGCTAGAATATTTGCATTATATTTAACGTTCAATAGCCCATAAATGCCGCCTATAAAAGCATGTTAGTATTTACAACTTTCGAAATAAATCGATCACTTTCATATCATTTTTAATCCAGTTATTATTTGTTTATTTCGTTTGCTTTGTTTTTAGTTGTTCAATTGTGTAATTTTGTATTACGAAAAGAATATATTCGCACTAACAATAGCTATAAATAAGTTTATTGTGATTAAGCTATGTTCACTACGAAAGGAATCGGGCCACACGGAAAGAAAGCAAAAAGGAGGCTCAAGAGGTATAGTAGGTATGGAATGTTATTTTAAGTTATTTGTTGTCGAATAAAGCCACCTACACCCTGTACTTCCGGCCAAGACCCACTTGCCGCAGCGAACC
This sequence comes from Philaenus spumarius, assembly GCA_018207615.1. Taxonomy (NCBI): domain Eukaryota; kingdom Metazoa; phylum Arthropoda; class Insecta; order Hemiptera; family Aphrophoridae; genus Philaenus; species Philaenus spumarius. The sequence goes on from JAGFPH010000344.1 coordinate 19,424, forward strand.
AGACCAATGATCCGGAAAGCTGACAAAACCTTTACAAGGCCTTTTAAAGGAGTCAAATATTGTCAAAGAACCCGAAGGTACAACGTTTACAATACTCTACGTGTTTAGAAATTGTAGTGAAATCTGTTACCTTAACCTTTATGAAATCTCAAAATAAAATTAAAAACAGTAGAAATAAACGTTCGCAAAGTTACTAATTAGTTGTAATAAATAAAACACAATAACAAAAAATGTGCCTTGTAAATCTTATTATGAGTATTGTGAATATTACAAACATACCAATTTAATTTTGGTTGTCAAAAACAGTAAAACATTTCTATACAAAAATTATTATTGAAATAATAAATGGTTTAATAATGTTCTTTTTATTATTTAAAATCGAATGTTTGAACCTTATTTTTATGTCCGACGAAATAGAAATTTCAAACGTATCCAAATAATACGTTACAATAATACAACTACAATTACACAATCGCGATTCAGTTTATGGAATGAACAATTTTTCTAAACACAAACACGTTAAAGATATTAAACATCTGACATCGAAAGAAAAACAACACATCCACAGTAGACTGAGGTTACCAGCTAGCTATACTAAACAATTTTGTCCAAGAAGAGTGATCACGGAGATTTGCGTGCGTAGCACTCACAGGTTTCCCCTAGTATATAAAAAGTACTGACATTTACAAACTGATTTATATTTTATGTATACCACAAAAGTTAGTAAACATTTCTACTATTCTAAGTTGTAATGTTCGCGAAAAACAAAAAACAAATGTGAAGTTATATTCTCCCATGAAATGTCCATTGTCGAAGGTAATGTAGCAGTAACAAAGAAGACAGATGCGATGCGGTCTATTGTAGCCCTGGGATCTGTCTGTCTGTGTGATCATGGCCCTAATGATTCCACTAATGTGTCTTTCTGCCGAGCCACCTTAATTCCAATACAAAACATTGTATCCAAAATCAATTAACCTACATCGAACAAAGCTACTTTCCTGAGGCCACGTGGGTTGACAAATCATTTTATTTCAATGATGCAATGAAACGGTTTCCAGTAATTTAACTGACCCAAATGTACAAAGTCTGAATGGAAACATAATCTTTGAAGAGGAAAGGAACTAATACAAATTTGTGGACAAATTTTATTAAATCTAAATCTTAAGAAAGTGTTATTTAGCTTTGGGTTTCTGCTTGAGATAATACGTGGCTTCTGGTATGGTAATTTTTAAAGATTATTTTTTGAAACTGATTAATAAAAATGTAGTATTATTAATCCGAACTATTACAAAATTGTTTAATAAATAAATTGTTGATTGCTTATCCAGTATCGATTAAATTTGACGTGAATTACTGTAGTGAACAGCTTGACATTGTTGATTGTTGCCAGGCCACTTTGCTTACCATTACTTTCTTGATTGAGGTTAGTTAACGCTTTATTGGTTCCAACCACTCCAGAGAAGTTGTTATCGTAGAGCATTATTTTCGCTCAAACTTTACAGGTCGTCCCGGTGGTCCTAGTTTGATACTGTAAGTTTCAAGAACTATTTCAAGAAATGGCGTAATGATGACAATACCCAGTAGTGTTGTTGACAAGTTCTGTCTACGGGTAGTGTTTTGGCTCAGCGTAAATGGTGTGTGGTGTCCAAAAACGGTCACTACGAATGAAAACCCCAGTAAGTCCTGCAGTCTCCAAAAATAAGCTTCACCTGACATAGCTGAAAATGAACATAATGCGTATTTAAGAAAAATGTTTAAAAACATTGATGGATTCCCGTATGGAAACAAACTGGTCAACCATTCAAAGTAAGTGACTAAAAAAGACAGAGTAGTTTATTTCGCAACAATGTTAGCCCTACAAACATCTATGCAGCCCTGGGTTCCTGCAAAATCTATGATATTCAGGTGATAGTCATGTACTCCTAAACGGTCATGAACAAGCAAACACACAACACACGATCTCTTGGATTTCAACGTCCTGATGAGGTCGTGCTGAAGCCACAACACAGGGAGTGCGTAACAGTATGGTAAGGGAAGAGGTATACTGGATCCGTATTTCGTTGACGAGCGGGACTGGTGTTACTATAAACCAGGAATGTTACAGACAGAACATCTTCAACCCCTTTTGTAAGAGATCTGAAGAGGTGTTGTCGTTCTAACAATATGGATTTAGTTTCCCAGTGGTTCACCGTCACACCGCTGTAGCCAGTATTGCTTTAATTCGAGGAAAGTTTGGTAACCGTCTGATTTCACGAGGAACCAACTCCATCCCCCTCCCGCAACCTTTCATTACCTAACGCTTATGTGTGGGGAATGATGAAGGAAAGCATCTTCTGAAATAAGCCACCGACTATCAAGTAAAGCTTTTGCGAAGAGGAACTAGATACGTTAACAGCATGCAACACCACAGCAGTATGTTCGAACAGCAACGCTACGAGAATTGCCTAAAACTTACATATGTTTTTTCAACTTCATTTTACTTTTTATATTTACCTGAAAAATTAAAAATTTAAAACTATCAAAACTTTAGTAGGCTACTGCTATTTTGGAGCATCTGTATTAAATTAATTGTTGGTGGTAATATCAGTAATATAGGTTTGATAACAAACTAGTATTCAAATGTGATTGTTACGTTTTTAAAGATGGATGCCTCAAAAACATAAAATTATATGTACATGGCATAATTGACTTCGCCCTTTTTAAAAATAAGGGAAATATTCACAAGCTTTTCCAGGAAATAATTAGTTTGTGAAAGTAAACGGGAGTTAATCTTCCGTCTGTTATTTTGTGCTGAATGAATACTATCTCATAAATACTTTTAGTACATGCCAGAGTTATTTATTTTATTTGTTAAATACATTTTTACCTTATTGAAATACACAGCAGTATGTTAAAAAAGTATGTAAACGTATTTCAGAAACTTTATTATGTAGAAAGATACTCCACCTCTTATTTTAAAGCTCTTGGCTGTTAGCTAACAGAGTGGTACTAAAGTTTAGGACGTTAGGCCTATAAAAGTTAACAAAATACGATTTTCTAAATTTTTACATGATTTTCTGTGTATTGTTATGCTTTCACATTGTAATAGGATAATAAGAGCTATTTAAAACTTTAAAAAAAATTTAATTTTGTAATTTATTTCTTCTAACAACCAAGTTATGGCGTTTTAAAATTAGCAATTTTACAAACAAAATATTAAACCTTCTTTGCATGGTTGGGTAAATAATGATTTACTAATCATAATTGGTTAATGTTCCTGTAAGTCAAGCGGAATAAGAAATTATATTTCCGGTTCATGGTGTTCTAAAAGCAAATCATAAGCTCAATTATTTCTTAATTTACACACACATTATAAGATCTAAATATTACTTCGGTTTACTTTATATTGTGCAATAATAAAGGTTTTAATTAAGTTCGATAACAAAATAACATATCAATAAAATTCAAAATATTCAACCTAAATTAATAAATTATGGTCAAAAATAATTTCCCATATACAGAATAAACAAAATGTAATATAGATTATGCAGGACGGAGATATATTTAATACATTTTTTTGGTGGATGTTTGCCATTCTGTTTTCAACTTTGTAATTCTTAAACATTTATATCGTGGGCTTATACCTATAAAATAAAAAGAACAGCGTTCCCAATATAACGTTTCTAACTTAGTTACAGAAACATAGCAATATCTTCCCATGCTCTTTTTAATTGTCCGCCATTTTGGAATTAACAAAAATATATTTGCCAAAAATAAGAAATATGTAGGCTTTTCTTTGCTTTTTATAGCCTGTACCGAACAGCCTTACAAAGAACGTTTTAATATTGCGCTTATAAAATTTGAAACGTTATAACTGCTTTATAAATACAAATTAATATTCGTTTCAATATCAAATATGAAATGTATACAAACTAATAGTAGCGTTACTTTCAAAAAGTTGAGAAAAAATATGATTAGTTAGTTTATGGAACATACTATGTATGACTAGCTGAACTACCCGTGCTTCCGTACGGGCAATTGTTTTGCATCACTATGTTACATAATTGTAATATTTCTCCCTCATTTTCTTTCATCTTTTATTTCACGAAAGTGAATTATTACATGTATTTTCAATTAGTTTGGTATGTTTTGATAATTGGCTGCCAGTCAGTTGTCTTCGTCAATGTATGTTTGCTGAATAATTTAAATCAATTAAAAATAAAGAAGTCAGAGTGAAGAGCGTCTTCTTTTTCAACAGCTAAATCTACAAACTGGTAAATCACAGTCTTAGCTGGATGTTGCAGATCGAACAGATACGACTTTAATATGAGCATGCATAGAATGGGATAGATTTTATCAGCTTTACGCATTTAAATATTTCCTTAAAAATAATAAATGCAAAATTTCAGATCTCTAGCTTTAAGGAAAGAAAACCAATTAATATTTATAGTTTCTAGGGGTTGTTATCACATTTTCACCACTTTGCAGCACGTAACAAAATGTAAAACTGATTTAGGTCTACTTTTTATGTGTTTTTCAAGAAATAAATGTATAAAGTTTCAGCTTTCTAGCTTTAAGGAAAGTATAACAAACAACACTTATTTTTAGGGTCCTTTCTTATTGCGCTTCTAGCACCTATGAGCAATTTGTGTACCAAATTCCACGTTCCTAGGCCGTATGGTTTTTGAGATATAAAACAAACAATATTTACGGTTTTAGGGGTTGTTTCAACCCTTAAACGCGAAATATTTAAAAATTCTTTCTTAGTGTAAATCTAAGGCATATGAGCAATATGTATACCAAATTCCACTGTCCTAGGGCATATGGTTTTTGAGATATAAAACAAACAATATTTATGATTTTAGGGGTTGTTTCAACTCTTAAACGCGACATATTTCAAAATCCTTTCTTAGTGCGCCTCCAGAGCCTATGAGCAATATGTGTACCAAATTTCAAATTCCTAGGAGGTATGGTTTTCGAGATACTGTGATGAGCGAGTGAGTCAGTGGTATTTCAGCTTTATATATATAGATTATACTAAACATTTTTAAGACCACATAGATAGCTGAGTTTATAGGCTTTACAATGAGAGGTTGATCATCTTTCTACATAAAGCAATTCCTGAAATATTAAACCGTTATCAATATATTTCCATCACTCTGTGTATATATATTTCTCAATTCTGAGATCATATCCCAGAGCTTTGGTTAGTTTAAAGGCAGTGTTAAATAATTACAATAATTTCAACTATCAAAGTGCAAAGTATATATAATTTTAAACATCAAAACAGGTTTAATTTTGATGTTAATTTTATATGAGTTTAGAAAATTGAACCGACAGATGTTTAAAAACTGTCAAACATGATACGAAAATGATGTTGTGTAGAGGAAGAGGATTAGAAAACACGGTTATTAGTAATACAGTATAATATAAAAACATTTAACATAGATCAAGTTGCCTATAAGAAATGTCAAAGGTTATGGTGGGCATATATAGAGAGCGAATGCAAACTTTAATAGCATCTCGGACCCTAATTAAGTAACTCGTAAACATGTATTGCAGAAAGTCATTAATAACATTTAACAATCGGTTTGTTTCCAATTAACAAGAGTGATGAATTAAAATAAATATTCAAGAATTTAAAGACACCACAAGTCTTCTCCCATTAAAAATATTCTACTTTTATAATAATGGCAGTGGCAAACACCTGTGAGTGGTAAAGTCTGTTTTATTCGTCTAAAACTGAGATCGTAAATCATGAAGGTTGGTTAGGGGATAGAATTGGTCAGAACCTGAAATATAAAGAACAGGCAAAAGGAAGAAAGAATTATAGGCAATGCAGATCACATTGTTTTCTTTTTGCAAAGTAGGTCTATTAGTTCATGCTTACTTCGTAGTGCAATTTCGTTTAACATGTCATAGAAGTTTCAAAATTGTTGATCGTAGTATACTTTGTACGTAGTATTTAAATATTGTGTTGATGTACTTTTTTCGGGTAAAACGGATAGTAAGAAGACTAACTAATTAGCATTATTTTAGTAAAACTTACTAATAGTACTTTCTTGTCAATTCTTTTCTAACGGGCACATTGAATGCTTTGAAATGCTAAATTTTGGATAGATTACAATATTGTGGGGTTATCCTTACCCACAACCTTTTGTAACTTAAACAAATCATAACCTTTCGTTTCTTAACAGACATAACAGGGTCTTTAAGAATTTTGTAGTGTACTCATTGGGGTCAACATATCTAAATTATTGGGGGACCCATACAGAAAATTAGCAAGGATGAGAATGCTCATAAACGGAACACTTGATACCGGAGGTGATGTTTAGAGGCATGGAATACATACCAAGAGCTGCGGGATAAAGGGATGATTTAATATATATATTATGTCATTAAAAAGAAGAGTGTTGTAGATCATCTGAGAGATCTAATAATTGAATAATTACAATGTATTATCGAGAAAATTAAATAAACTAAGATTAAAGCTGAAGTTCATATTTTGAGTTGATGGAGAATAATGTGTTGAACAAAAATAACCTACAAATATATTCTCTGTAGCCACTTAATGATGCACTGACTTTAGTTAAACCCACATAAATAATACAAGAATAATGATAAAATAAATAAGTAATAAATGTTGAATACAACTGAAATAATGTAACTTGATATATTATTATATCAGATATATTTATGGAAAACTCAATCTTCGACTAACAAACATACACTGAAAAGTCTATCAAAATAGTCATAATAAATCGAATAAATATTTCGCAAAGGGTTTCTATTGTTAAATCGATTCATAAGTAAATTGATACTAATCAGAAATGATTTCTTATCCATGCGAGGTCAAAGTTACTTCCTATTTATTCTCTTTGTTGTTTAAATGAAATCATTGGGGGCTTTGCCCTTTGAACAAAGACTGGTGGAAACCACATGGAACCTAGGGTAGTGAATGCAAAGCATCATTTTTAATTTGTATAGGAATAGCCTTTAAATGGATATAATATGTTAGTCGTGAAATATAATTTGATTTATTAGGATTACATACTTCTTATACCTTGGCAAAATCTTAAAATTTGTTTAACTTTCTCGTCTTATTTCATTTCACTTGATTAAACTGATACATAAATGTTCACAACAAAATACTTCTACATTTTCATGTTCTTAGGTTTTAGGAACTCATGTTTGCAGTTTCGAATACCATCACAAAACTTAAATATTGATTCAAATCTGGAAACGAAGTTTCATCAAGGTTGTGAAAAAAACGTTGCTAGTGAATTAATTTTAAAAAGGATATAATACTGTGCGTTACAAATTATTATTTTGTTTACGTATTGTATAGTTATTCACATAAAGTCACGCGGAGGCATAATAACAAACCAGCATGGTTCTATATTTATACATTTAACTCAAATTGATTGCCGCAAAGCGTTTAATACATTCTCCGAGTGTAAGTAAATTAGATATATATTATATTAGATGCTTAACTAGTTTTACACCGCATTATTAAAGAATTCCTCCGAGGTTTTACTGTAGCGTACGTGATCACAAAGCTCATCTTTCACAACAATCACTGTAGCTAACACTGTTAGACAGACTGGCACCAAGGCAAGTCGGGCGACAGGCAGTCTACCTGAAGGTGTTAAAAACAACCCCAAACCAGCCATAAAAGTCACCTGAAGGTCTTTCTTTTGTCCTCCTCCCACCGGACCGGATACACACCCCGCACCCTGCTGCTCCATTCATACTTGGTTTAACGTACGTTATATAATTAAGCCATTCCGTAGAAAAACGTGTCTTCAATAGAATTCAAGTAACTGGAAAATCACTTGTAAAAAGACTACAGTGGAGCGAAACCTATATGGGTATTGAAACTTAACTGCAAGAATATAAAGTATGTTTTTGCTATTGTATTTAACACTGTCTTTAAAGTTTCTAAAGGCGTTGAAACTGCAACAGAGAATCGACTGTACCAATAGAGCCAAACTTAAACCCTTTATCACTTCGATTTTTATAATAGTTCTACATAAAAATGAAACTAGTAAATGTTTGATCAGGCGTATTGAATTCACAATTATTAGTCCACAGATTAAAATTTTAGAACAGAACCAAAGTTCGAATTACTTCCATGCTTGTTTTTGTACGCATGCCTACTTGTGAACGGGTCCCAGACTAACGACTTTGACGAAACCGTCATTACCGCAGCTGCAACGGATTTGATTCTTGCACGTTTTATCACTTATAGTCGGACGTAAATATTTCCTCTAATTTTACAAATTCTATTGCGACAACCATCATTCATACAGCTTAAATTCACGCCTGTCGTCAGGCCACACAACTACCTGGCTTTATCCATTTCAATAATATGAAGCCCCGTTCCTAAGATTTTCTTTGCGTTGCAAGAGATTTATCTTAATTTTCGTTCAATAGCTTATAATGAACGGGAAGCCATTATTTCTTCTCTGGTTTTTGTGTTGTACGTTTTAACTTAGGAGATTATCTGCTTGTTTGCCAATAAAACTGTTTACTTGCTCTAAAAATTAAAACAAATTAAACTGAACAAAAGGTCTAAAGAATATGACTTATCTGCAGTGAAGCAAAACTTATGAATCACCGTAAGCTTAATCTTAGACCTAAATAAAGTAAATGGTCATCTGCTTTTCATCTGAAAATCTGTAGTTTAATGGTTACAGGGAGTTCGAAAAATATTAGAAGAGCTAAATAACTAGTCAAGATAAAAACACGGAACGAACGGTATTTTGTAAAAATTAACCTCCTCTATTTACAGGATGAGTCAAAAGTCAAATCCTTTAAAAAAAATTCAAAGTCAAAAGTCAAATCCTTTAAAAAAAATTCAAAGTGTGATTTTTTGTTTCTTATGGCGTACACATTTACACATTTTTGTTCTTAAAATAGAGCAAAAACAATTAAATTCAATCTTTTAAAGATTTTTTCTTATTAGAGTTTTAGGTGTTTAACGTTTTAATCAGAAAATGCACTAATTCCAATAGTTTGCATTAGTAGGAATGTCTGGGAAGGTTTTGCTTATTGATCAGGTTGCTTCTAGAAAATGATTTCTTCTAGATTTTTCTGATAACTTCAATAATAAAATTGTAATAGATTTCATTGTTAAAAATCAGTAATAAGAATTTAAACGTTGACTCTGGAAAATTCTTGTGTCGATAATTTTGTTTCCTTTACCCTTTTTACAATTGCAATGTTTATTTTTTATTTATTCCTAATCATGCTAAAAGAAAATGGCATTTTCTTATTAAAACTTTTAATTCTTAAACTCTAGTAAAAATTCTAAACAATATTCATAAACAGCTTTTAGTTCTCTACTTTAAGAAAACAGAAATATTTGTATAGTCCCTTTAAAAAAAATACATTTGTTCATTTGGCTATCCAGATACGGTAATGGCCAGTTGAAGTAAATCAAACAATCCTTCTCCCCCCCCTCCCCACTTGCGGTCTTTTTGTTTTCATTTGAACTTTGAATTGGGTTAGGCTAGGTTAAGTTCAGTTATGTTAAAAAAAAACAACAAAATAAAAATAAAAAATATGGAACTAAGCCATAGTGAACATCGAGCTGGTCCATGACGTCAATGCCCATCCATGTCTTGTGGAGGTACCTGTAGATAAGAGGGCACGCAATTACAGGTGGTACAAACAGTGTACCCTAATAAAGATGGTACGCATTTAAAGATTATTAATCGATAATCAATCAAAAATACGCGGGGCTTGGCATCATTTAAGTTAACCGCATCTGAGAGAACCGTGGTAGTTAGAAAATACTTGCCTTACCGCATCTGGCACCGTTATTCTCATTTACCGCAAGTGGGATGACCGCATCTGGAAGGTAACCGTGCTTAAATGTTCACTCCTTGTTTCTATCTTCACTGGAACCAAAGATATTAAGCCGTTCAGACGTTTTTAACACTTTGCAATATGTATAAAGAGGTCGTGAAAAAGTAAAAAAAAGACCTTTTCCAAGTTTTTTAAATAAAACTTAAATTTCCTAAATGAGTCTAGTAAAAGGAAGCTGAATTGTTAAGAATCTAAAACATCAGAATAAGCGATTTTTTTATAGCCTATGGGTAAACATTGAGCAACAAACATTTATTTTAACCTATCCATAGATAGGTTATCCCCTGAATTTTTTGTTTTGCTTAGGCCTACCCTGTTAAATAGGCATTTTAAATACTATGACGTTTGTTTTTACATTTCCAAGTCTCAAATATGAAAATCGTCTGCAATATCGTCACTTAAACTTTCAACCAATTGATCTAAAAACATTTACCTCGCCCGGATTCGAAACGGTGACAGAATTAATTTAACCCTTTCATTCCACCACTTAAGAACAGATTGTAAACAAATGATGAATAACATGTTTTCCCTTGAAATAATTACCTATATTTTTTCAGAGGTTTTAAAGAAGAACAAGATGAAAAACTATATACAATTTCGTCTTCCAGGTATTCACCTTTGCTGCAACGCAAGGCTTGAGTAATATAGGCCTATTTAGACATTTATTTACCTTAATGAGATTGGATTAAATAACTTAATGTTTACCGATCACTACTTATATTATATGAGCCCTATTTTAATTTTGAACAAAATATAAAACCACTATGAAACTATTTCTGGCTGTAGGTCTAACTCACAAAAGGCCCGGGTTTCCTATAATTTGTCACGAATTTGGTAATAATTCATAAAATCTCAGGTTTGAGATTAACGTAAACAACTTTAAACTAAAACTTTTTAGACTATGACCTAAAATGCTTCACATCAAACTAGTTATATTGTTGCGTTGGACTATACTTATAGGGCCTATTGCAAAGATTTCCTAATTGAAGATACACTATAGGAAATATTTTCGTAGTGACAATATACTAAGTGTAGAATTAAACCTTATTTAACTTATTTATACTTTAAAAAATAATCCAACACACCAACGTTCGAGCACAAAACATGTTTGTTTACACTGGCGTACCCCCCCCCCCCCCCCAATAAACCAATGTTGGGATTTGACTCTCTCAACGACGACACACGATATCGGTTCATCGCACATTCCCATTACAAACATATTATCCCCAGAGATGGACTGCAAAGTACCAAGTAGTTGTGTATTACATAGGAGGTCACGTGTCTTGCGTGGTGTATCGCTTTAAGCCTAATCGCTTTGCCATCCATGCCAACCCCTAACACGTGGCTGAGGCGCACCCTTCCGCTCTCCGTCGCCTACGCTTTAAGCCCGAGCTTACATGATTCGACAAATATTGTCTTTACCATTTCGAGTCGAGAAAGATGAGAACGCAGTTAAAAATGTTAATTCCAAACAGATTGCTGCAGGAGGAGGGAAGTATATTCTAGCTTAGCATCATCGGTAAGCTACTTTCGGCTGTTCTTTACGTTAGGTTTGCTCATTTGTTAATAAGTTATTATTATTGTTGCAGAAATAGTTCATGCCAAAGTTTTAACTTTTAAACTTATACAAGTTATTTATAGTGGAGTTCTAGACTATATCTACATCTAAACTTAAACCTAGACCTGAAATGCCTCGCTAAGCTGGTGTTTTGTTCATGATTGTAGCATTGTAGCACATATTGTTTATATTTCGTGAATTTAGTGACCTTATATAAATACAAACTATATTACTAATATATATGTATAACATTTATATTTATCTAAGAATAAACGCTAGCTCTACATCACACATTGCTATACATGTCATCAGGTTGATAAAATTCACGCAAGTTGTTATAGATATCCTTAATACATTCGCTAGCTCATTCTTCACACTTATTCATATGATTCAGATGAAACGATTTCCTCTTTCGTCTTTTCACCATGTCCATCGACATGATAATGACACACTATACAAGTTTTTTAAACACATATGAATGTTCAGTGTCAAACTTTGAACCATACATGTTTATTTCCCACAAGTTCTAAAACATTTAGGCGTAATAGTAAACTTAAGTTTAGGAGAGTATAACAAGCCGGCGCGGCGGACCATCTGTTGGAACTACCAGATGTGATTAGCGGAGGCGGTCGAATCAAAGTGCAGGACGAAGGTGTAATGAGTCAGACAGATCACAGTGTAAGCTCCACAGCACGCCGGACAGACCTCCGTGGTCGTTAGTCTTCTATTCCGAACTTATCGAGCATGACTTAGAGCCATTGCTTCGGAGTCATTAACTGAATCAAACCTCTCTTGATGGACTTTAATTAATTATTAATTTACTTACTGTAAGGTTATAGTTGCACAGAAGCACTTGTTGGGAGGACGCTGGTCTTTTGGTTTCAACGGAACGTTTTACAGAAGAAAGGTTGGAGCAAGTTCTGATATGGAGGTAAATGTATGCGGGTTAATTTAGGTTAGATATTTTGTTTAAATTGTTAAATCAAATAGTATCGAAATCATTCGATTAATAAAATTATTAAATAAGTATGAAAATAATGCGAGCAATTCATAATCAAACCCTGTTTCAAAGTTCGGGAGCTGATTCTAGACTTAAAATTAAGAAAATAAGTTTATATAAACATAGGTCCGCCAATTCTGATTTTAGTCTCCCGGTTTTGTTATCATTGTTATTTGTATATAAACATATCTATATATATAAAAGCGAAATACCACTCACTCACTCACTCACTGACTAAATCATCACGATTCCTTCAAAACTACCGAACGGATTGGAATGAAATTTGGTATGTAGCTTCCTCTAGGGTCATAGGTGCTTACTAAAAAGGGTTTTAAAAAATTTGAAATTTTAGGGGGTTTGGGGTGTAAACATTACTAAATCACGATTTATCCAAAATTACCGAACAGATTGCAATGCAATTTGGTATGTAGCTTCCTCTAGGGCCGTAGGCGCTCGCTAAGAAAGGGTATGACAAATTTCGAAATTTTAGGAGGGGTTTGGGGGGATTAAAGTTACTAAAATCATAATTTCAGATCTTTTATTATTATGACAATAGTGCTTTTATTATTTAAGATCTATATATATATAAGCCAAATACCACTCACTGACTGAACACTTAAAAATAACAAAATTACGTTAAAAAGGCTGGTTAATACCAACCACCACGGGCAACGACGACCGGGTCAGCTAGTATATGTATATATATAAAATCAAAATACCACTCACTGACTCACTCATCACGAAATCTCAAAAACCACCATATGGATTGGAATGAAATTTGGTTTGTAGCTTCCTCTAGGGCCTTAGGTGCTAGCTAAGGAAGGTTTTCAAAAAATTCGAAATTTTAGAGGGTTTTGGGGACGTAAAAATTACTAAAAATCCAATAATTTTCGTTGTTGTTTATAGGCTTAAAACCTGGGTGGTTATCATCGCCATAAGAAATACATAGTATAATATATTTATTGATATATTCTTTTGGTTAATATACATTTAACGTTGATTTGTCTATCCCTGCAAAGTCGGATCGGGCCAGCTAGTCTATATACCGGGTGTTCGGAAAGTCTGGAAACGGTTTAATATTTCGTATATAAGGAAAATTTGAAGGTAGATGTGATTGAGGAACCTACTCTATGTAAAAATACTATTTTATTAAGATTTCAAAAAAATTATCCGCCATTTTGAATGTAACTTTGTTTTTTTTAAAGAGAAAGTGGTCATGTGATACTTCATTTCGATGTAGAATTTTGAGAGAAAACCAACGGTGAAGTTTGCACATCCATATATTTAACCAATTAAAAATTGCGGCCAAGAAACAACGAAATCGTGTTTTCCGATTTTGCCCCATTTTGCTGTTCTATTATTTTTTATTTTTATTATTCTTTATGGATTCAGAATTAAATAATCTTTCAAACGATATGCCACTCAACGACATTTTTTGGTTAAAACACTCAAAATCAATTTTGAAAAAATCAAAATGGCTGTAACTCAAAAATTTTTAATACTCCCAAATATCGTTGTGTGACATATCGTTTGAAAGCTTATTTAATTCTGAATCCAAAAAGAATAATAAAAATTAAAAAATAATAGTACAGCAAAATGAGGCAAAATCGGAAAACACAAAAAGATTAATAATTAGTACACAAAAACATGTACAGCAAAATGGGGCAAAATTGAAAAATACGATTTCGTTGTTATTGGCCGCCATTTTTAATCGGTTAAAGATATGGATGTGCAAATTTCACTGTTGGTTTTCTTTTGAAATTTTACATCGAATGATTTATCACATGACCAACTTCCCATTTAAAAAACAAAGTTTCATTCAAGATGGCGGATCCAAGATGGTGGATAACTTTTTATTTTTTATTTTAATAAAATGTTAAAACAGAGTAGGTTCCTCAATCACATCTACCTTCAAATTTGCCTTACATACGAAATATTAAACCATTTCAATGTTTTCCAAACACCCGGTATTAAAATCGCAAATACCACTGACTGACTCACTCATCACGAAATCTCATAAACTACCGAACGGATTGGAATGAAATTTGGTATGTAGCTTCCTCTAGGACCGTAGGCGCTCACCAAAAAAGGTTTTAAAAAAATTCAAAACTTTAAGGGGGGTTTGGGGAGGGGGTCCAAGTTTCTAAAAATCCCCGTAAGAAATACATAGTATAATATATTTATTGACATATTTTGTTATTGTTAATATAATTAACTTTGATTTGTCTATCCGTGCAAAGCCGGATCGCGCCAGCTAGTTTAGTATAAGTTATTTATCAAACTTTTAACCTCAGCCTATACCTGAAAACCAAAGCTGTATTTTGTAAAGTTTTTAAAAAGAGTATTTGTATGCAATGGTAATGGCTTTAGATATATTGTACATACAAATATAAAGTCCGAAATTTTTAAAATGTAAAAAATAAACTTTTGGTTCCCTAGTAGTCTATATTGATAGCAGGTTACATAAATAATGGGTACATTAAATCTTCACTCAATATCTACTTATCACGGCAGTTTAGTATTACACTGAATAGTGTAGAGCTAATTAACACATTTAAACTGTCTTAATTTTTAATTCAATTGCTAAAATAAATTGAATAATCCACTTTGAAAAGTGACATTAGGCCTACTATCCTATATTTACAAGCTATATTACATTAAAGAGATGGCCTCCATTAAATATTTGCAAGCAGCGTTGCTATTCGCTATGAGTCTAGTTGGTACCAAGTGAAAATGTTTAAAACAATCATCAATAGTGACAAATGTATCAACAATCACTTTTTTGAGATTATTGCTTAGCTTTTTGATGACCAGCATCTGAAATTCAGGACTTCTAAACATCCTCACATGATGAAGTCTGGACCCGTTTTATCAAGAGACATAGCAGGCTAAGCAATAACAGTTAATCGTTCTAATATTTTGAGAACAATGACCATTCTTTAGGAAATAAAAATCTTCTGGGTCATTGCCAAGTAGTCGTGCATGATTCAACAACGTTCGCCGTCACAGTCACTTATCATTAGTAATCACAGTTACTCTGTCACAATAGCCTATACACTTACAAATACACAAATTCCACAAGAAACTGACACAAGACCGTATATTCCGTAATGCCACAACAATCCATGATCTCAGAGAAGTTGTTGCTGAAGAAGTTTCGTCTAACGAGGAAGATCTACGGCTACGGTACGGCTATTCAGACCCGTCACGTCACGTAATGGCTGGACATTTTTTGAATGCTCTGAGAGCATACCGTGACGTGTTGCATCTGTATAGCCAGGAGTTCCGTCGAGCAACAGTTTGATAACCTCCGCTTCGGCTTCTGCCGCATACATTCGGGAAACATCGTTGGATACATGAATGTTTAATGAATCCGTAGCAGAGATAATAAAAAAATACTGGTCCGTAGTATCAGTTGAAGAGTGAGGAATGCTATGCAAATGCTTGTTATCTTCAGCCATGTCATCACCAATAGATGACGAATGTTTAAGCACTTTAGTTCAAGAGTACAAAAAACGTTATGACCTATATCACAATCTGTACATGAACAATGTACGGAGGAACTAATATTGGAAAGAAACAGCAATACAAAATAATGAATTCCACAGATAGGAAAATATATTACATAGAAATATTACATAGCCTACTACCATTGTGCATGGAAATATGTTGACAGTTGACTACAACTGAAACTGACAGTTCCTCTTCTGTAGTTCTCTTCATCCAAAAGAACTATTATCAAAAACTACTCGTCGTTGTTGTAACTAGATGATGATTACTCCTCCATGGTTGACACACAGTGAAGTAGTGATCCAGTTGTCTGGAAAGCCAAGATACGTCGTGATGTGACTTGACGGATGCATTTTGCATATATCCACCCTACCTACCTATGGATGCACACGACCACCCTATGGGAATGGATGTTCCGTGACGTGACGTGACGGACGTGTATTGCCGTACCTTAACACACAGTGAAGTAGTGATCCAGTGGCCTGGAAAGCCAAGATACGTCGTGATGTGACGTGACGGGTGCATATAGCCACCCTACCTACCTATGGATGCACACGACCACCCTATGGGAATGAATGTTCCGTGACGTGACGCGACGGACGTGTATAGCCGTACCTTGACACACAGTGAAGTAGTGATCCAGTGGCCTGGAAAGCCAAGATACGTCGTGATGTGACGTGACGGATGCATATAGCCACCCTACCTACCTATGGATGCACACGACCACCCTATGGGAATGAATGTTCCGTGACGTGACGTGACGGACGTGTATAACCGTACCTTGACACACAGTGAAGTAGTGATCCAGTGGCCTGGAAAGCCAAGATACGTCGATATGCGACGTGACGGATGCATATAGCCACCCTACCTACCTATGGATGCACACGACCACCCTATGGGAATGAATGTTCCGCGACGTGACGCGACGGACGTTTATAGCCGTACCTTAACACACAGTGTGCATGATAACTTAAGAAAACTTTTGCAAGAAATTTATATTTTAATGGAGACCATCTCTCAGATGATGCATTCAAAAAATAAGTTTGTAAATATTAGTTATACATTAAATGCAATGTTTATGTATGTTTGTTTTATTCATATTTTTAGTAGCCTACTTAAATTTCAAACTTTTTCATCTTTTACTTATGTATTGATTAGATCACTCCTTTAAATAATGGAAACCAATACACAACTCTTTTAATAGTGCAATTTAACATGAGAGTTTAACTATACAAAATTATTTGATTGTCGGCTCATCTTCACCCTGTATATTTCATTTATATATTGCATAACAAAAATATTCTATCACAATGAAAATATAAATAAACGTCGGATAAACAATTCTAAAAATATATATACATTGACACATAAACTGGAAACCCTATCCAAAGTGTTTAGATATTGAAAGATGTTTAAAACATATCATTCGCCGAATCCATCGATATAAAAATAACCCCTGAAGACATCGCTCGATAGAGTAAAGAGATAGTGTTGTACGGGACAAACGGTCACAGTTGTTATTGAAAGAGCAGAGAAAGGGTCGCCGCAAGACATTTATCTATATTACAGGAGCCCTTCGCCACAACTTTGTTATTTTTACAAACTCCCGGACAAACTTGGCGACTTCAATAATTGTTTTGTGAGCAAGGGAAACACACATTAGCTCCCCTTTTGTTTGTTCGCCGAGCTTTTGCGGTGAAAACTTTTCCATGATGAATCAAAGCATAGAGTCACTGGGTAATCCAATTAAACGCTTTGCTAATTTTCATTTCATTCCTTTTATCGTTCTTTGGAGCACGAAGAAGTTATTTCTCGTTTTATCTAAAATATTCTACATCTTTCCTCTTTGTACAAATTGCAATAAAAATTGTAGTAGAACTTTACATTCAACTGGAAATATAATAATGGTTATTCTGTATGATTAGTTTTAGCGCTTCACTAAATTTAGTGTTTGGTTATAGGTTAAGTATTGTAAACAAAATTACTCTATTCAATGTTATTAAAAATATATTTCATACTGTGTTATAATGATAAAAATCGTAAATGTAATATAAGGACAAAGGAATATTAATATTAATCAACAATAATAATAAATATAAAGATAAATGTACATTATACTACATTATTAACTAAATTAAAAATGCATTTACAAAAGAATAGCTATAATATTTATAATATGATATGATACTTTTGAAGTCAATATTTTGTGATTGTAAATTTTAAATACATTTATTGTTTTGAAAAGTTTTGCATTGAAGTAAAGAAAATTGAATCACTGTAAATGGTAAGTGAATACGAAATAGTTCTTTCGCTTGCATTACATATTATAGGCATATTGATTTACCAGTTGACTGCTTAAGGGTCTGCTGTAGTGGCGGCCATCTTGGATTTTTATCCCATAAGAGCAATATTTTTTAAATTTTTGCATTGAAGTAAATAAAATTGAATCATTGATTTTCATTGTAAATGGTAAGTGAATACGAAATAGTTATTTCGCTTGTATTACATATTATAGGCATATTGATTTACCAGTTGACTGCTTAAGGGTCTGCTGTAGTGGCGGCCATCTTAAATTGTTATCCCATAAGAGCAATGTTAAATTTTAAACCATTTATTTCGTTTATTTTTATCATAAAATTGTTTGCAAGGTCTCATTTTAAGCACAATTACAATACGCATCCGTTTTGCATTTTAAAATGCTTTTGTTTTGTTATGTAATTGACATTTTGTAAGTACAAAGTTTGAATTTTTTTCTAACACAATAAAAAATTAATAACGAAAAGTAGTTTGAAAGCCGGATCCGAAATTTTATAAAGAATATTCAGTTTTTTTTTTCAGCACTCAATTACAAAAGATGGATTTATAAAATGGTTTGAAATGAGGCAATGTCAAAGCGCTCAGCTGTAAGAAATTGCAGTGTTTAGATACGGTTATAGAGAGAAGTGCTTTCCGGTTGCTTTCTCGCTTACTGGAGCAGACCCTTATAGCTTCTGCTTTTTAGAGTAGATTATTCTTTTCCATCGTCATTACCGTTTGACGGCAACAATTCTCAGGTGTAGATAACGAACGCGTTGACATATCTGTTAATTTATAGAGTTTTGCGTGAACACTTTCAGCAAGGCTTTCTGGTTATATGAAATTGTTTCTGCGTCTATGAAACCGATCGTAAACCTATCTAAAGTCAAGGTACATGGAGTTTACATCGCAGTTTACAAAAAAAAATATACATCCCCTAAAAACAAGATATTCCTCACCACACTTCTGGATGGATACTTAGCCGGAGGTTACATGTCTCTGGTATTATGACGTGGGACACGTCCAACAGTAAAATCACCCACATTTTCAGTAAATTTGTATTTCTTCACCTATATTCAGTTCAGTTTATTCTATTTGAATCATGTACTCATTTTCCCCTAAAAATAGTAGATTATTTTGAATAATGTTTTTAGCATCAAAAAATCTTTATTTTTCTTCTGTAAAAATTATTTTTTGAAAACTATAATTTCCGAATTCGTTCAACTTTTACTAACAAAATAATCGTTGCTTCAAAATCCCATTTTTAAACAAATAATATGATCATTTCTGAACTATGAAACACAAACTCAAATATATGTCCAAATAACAAACCCATATTCTACACTTAATTTTACACAAATTTATACGCATTCTGAGATGTTGTATTTAATATAATTGTCATAATATAATTAATTGTACACCCTCTTTCAGGACAAACAGGCAATATATTTGCATTCTAATGCTTTAAAAATAAATGTAAACTGTTGTGTGTGCGTGAGCATGCTTTGTTTCTATATGTGCACGACAAAGTTTTATAACATTATGAAATTACAGAAGAAGAATGGGAAAGTAAATCCGGAAAGACAGGCGTGCGTGGTCGTGTTTTTGAACACTTAGCTTGATTCGTTTCCACTCCGCTAGACGGCCCCACTGTATTATGTATTTTTCTCTTCTAATGGACGACGAAATCGTACATCACAACGGTTTTCTTTTCGCCGTACAAATTCAAAAGGCGACTATTTACATCGATTTTATGAAATAAACCATGTTGAAATGTTACACTAACTTATTTAAAACAAAATCTAGTAAACACAAATGTAATAATGAATGTTTTCTAACGAATAAGATTCGGAATTTCGATTTCTTAAAAAATAATGTCTTTGCCGCTGTTTGTGTAAAAAAGTTCCTATTTTCCATTCACTTAGGCCTACCTGTGAATTGTACTTTTATCGCTTATGACAATATTCAGCTCATTAGTTTCGTTTACTAACTTTTAAACTTGAGCAATGGTGGAAATGTAATAGTACAGTACAGGCACATAGTAGATATTTGAGTTCGTTGGTTAGTCTACATTGTTAACGGACATCGTTCACTTTCACGGTTGTTGTTTTTCGAAATAATCTCCTTTCCGTATTTAAGGTAAAATAGAAACAATGTAAGGTGTCTTCCAGGATTAAAAAGCTACTAATTTAGGGCAGTAGAAACCAGCCCTACATACCTTATACTTGAAAACTGTATACCTTATATTCAGATGTTGCATGCAATGAGTTCATCAACGTAATACAACACCAGTATTTAAGGAATCTTTTGTAGAACCATGTAGTCACAATAATTAAAAATTAAAGATACCAATAGGAATTGGCATAGGCCTACACAGGTTTGTCTCTAGTTTCTATAGGTTTAATTTTAACACGAGCACTGTAGACACGTACATATATCTTTAAAAGTCACGAAGCTCCCTGTTAGTTCGCCATTTCCAAACATGTTCCTCCTTGATTAACCTGAAGAATTCCTTCAAATTCGTTCGAATATATAGTCGAATATACAAAATTCGTTTGCGTAGTGGCACCCATCTTCGATTTTTATCCTTTAAGAGCAATGTTAAATTTAAAACTAAATATTGAATTTATTTTTTATCATAAAATTGTTTGCAAAGTCTCATTTTGACCACAATTATAATACATCCGTTTCACGTTAAAATTTTTTTTAAAATTACATTCATCTCATATGTAATTGATAATTTTAAAGTACCAAGTTTGAATTAGTTTCTTTAAAAAATAAAAAATGAATAATTAAAAGTGAATTACAAGCCGGATCCGCAATTTTATATAAAGAGTGTTTAGTTTTCACCACGCAATTAAGAAAGATTGATTTATAAAATAAATGGTTAAAATGTGGAAATGTCAAAGCGCTCAGCAGCAAGAAACTTCACTGTTTGGATACCACTATAAAGGGAAGCGCTACAGTCGCCGGTTGATTTCTCTTTTATTGGAAAAGATAACCAAAGTCTCAGCTTCATATTCCTGTGACCACAGGAAGTACAAGAGTTTTGTAATGACATAGTTCAATGCTTTCAGAGATGACCCTACTCTTAAACTGGTGCAACAACCCAACATAGCACAATAATCCGACAGTGCTAAATTGAATTCTAGAATAATTAATATTAGTAACAGTATAGGCCTAACTAATTTCATGTTATTATACTTAAATAATGAATTCATATTCAGTGTCCAGGTCAGCAATTGATTAGAATAAAGTTTCTTACCTTTGTGCCAGTCAAGTGACCTCTTTTTTTATATGTGAATCGTTTCGGGACCTTTATCCCATCTTCAGACAATTAATTACTCGACCGAGGTCGTCAAACATTGACACAACCAATGACTACATATCAATGAAGTCATTGACACAACACAGCACATTTAAATACAGTAAGTATATTCTTACTAAAGTTAAGAAAGATTAAGTTTCTTAAGCAACTTTATTCTTATTGTACTTGTTAAAATAATTACATTTAAGAATGGACTTCTCTGCACTTTTCCCGATCTAGATATATTTGTGCCGTTAGAAACAACAAGTTTACTTTATTTCAAATCTACGTATTTTATTATAGGCTTAATGTAATTCTTTTTTAATCTCCTGTTTGACTTTCGCAATCGTTATTTATAATAAAGTTAAAGCAACGCTCGAGTCAAATTATTGTACCATATTCTTTTAACTTCTTTCTAAAAAACAGTCATAACTTCACGAACCTTAAAACTCCTTTTATTCAATAAACTATTTCATAAATCTTGATTATTATTAAATGGATGAAACTACTCAAAATTGAATATGGCGACTTGGCTATTACATGTTGAACTCATCACTGCCTATTGTATCAGAGCATTTGATCTAAACAGTCGTAAAAGCTCTTTGGATGGCGACATAAAAGTGATTGCCTCCACCCCTCCCTTCACCCCACACCCCTTTTCATGTTTTTATTGGATTATGTACCTAACATGCTTCTGAGGAATTACTATTGCTCACTGGGGAGGCTTTTAACACATGAGAAATTTACTTCACAGACAGTCTGGTCTGAGGTTTTCGTATCATTTGTGAATGAGTTTCTGGAATAATCATTTTAACGGAGATGAACAGCAATTTTAAAATAAGAGCAAATCGACATAATACTATCCTTACATTAACAGCTACGCAGAAACTTCTGTATCGTGTTACGGATACATTTTTACTAAACTGCCTTTAAAGGTCTCAGCTGTTAATGCAAGTAGTTGCCGGCAGATAAATATATTCGTTGTAAAATACATTAATTTGTAGTTTAAAACTATTAAACACATTTTTGTTCATTGATTACATTGAACTAAAGTAGGCTATGCACTCTATAAACATTGCATATCCTGGCCCTTTTTACAAGCTTTATATTATTTTATATGCTAGTGAATATTTACGTGTAATCAAAATGCCTACTTAACACCTTTATTCCAATCTTCATCTATCATCTTGCTATCTCATATTTATTGTTTTGCATAAATTGCCAAAAAAAAACATTTACTGTCCTAAGTGTACAGAATTTCAAACGAATTAATTTGAAGTGCAATGGGCGAAAACCTGCTTACAAGATTTGTTTACGTTGTTATTGCTAGTCAAGCTAATTGAAACGTTTTAGTAAAAAGAAAACTTTTAGAGCTTCGGAAAAGGTTTTCTATAAGATTTTAGGATATCATGAAATTGTTGAAAATGAAACAAACGAAATTAATAAAATACAACCAATACTACAAAATATAAATTGTAAAATAGCTTTATCGAATTAATATGAACATTATTTTCATTAGCCTACCAAGTACTGTATAATTAATCCATGTCGACTGAACATATTATTCTACTAATGTTCCCGTCCTGACTTTAGTTATGTTAATGTTTAGTCTGAATTATCCAATTGAACAATTGCATTTTGATATGGGTTTATTGATCATATATTTTATGATAAAGATAAAAGTGCTAGTACATCATATTTGTAAAAGATAAACACATATGTACCTGACTTAGATCTGTGTAGATCCTTTTACTGCTAAAATGTTATAATGGATTATTTCAATGTCTTTAATTGTTTAGCCAGTTTAAGCAATAAAAGTTTCCCGGATGTTACTGTTTCCCAGTGTGTGCACTATTGCACAAATCAACTCCTTTTAACGAATCATAAAGATACATTTATTCTACAGGCTATTGTATGAAGGAAGCAATATGTAATGCGAAAAAACTGTTATGATACATCGTTACAGGCATACAAACTACCACCTATGTAACTAATATATTGTAGATGAAACACGAACTTATTTATACATATAAATAAAATTGGAGTGTCTGGCTGAGATTTCAAAATATAAGCTTTTTCTAAGCTCTTAGTTATTCACACATTACCAAAACCTAAACTCACATTTATCAATGTTTTGT
The DNA here is from genome assembly GCA_018207615.1 of Philaenus spumarius. Taxonomy (NCBI): domain Eukaryota; kingdom Metazoa; phylum Arthropoda; class Insecta; order Hemiptera; family Aphrophoridae; genus Philaenus; species Philaenus spumarius. The sequence goes on from JAGFPH010000344.1 coordinate 43,084, forward strand.
CTGTCTGTCTGTTTGGTTGGGCTAATGTCCGGAATGGCTGAACCAATTTTGACGAACCTTTCATTAAAATGTACAAGATTGGAGTTATGTCAAATTGACTCCTGAATGACAAATTGAGCTTTGCAGCTAACCCCATCTATGACTTAATCTGTAATCTCTAAACAAACAAATACAGCTGACCTATTACCAATTCACAAGCAATTTTTTCTTCAGTTCCCGTTCCGAAGCACAATGCCGTGGCCACGCCAATATTTATTTCATGAACATTTGACGAGAAGTTATCCGATAAAACTTTGTACTTTTGTGTCGTGTTATCGTGTGTGTTCAGTGTTATTGTGTATTGTTTTATTTAAGTGTTGAGTCCTACACCTGACGAAGCCGGCTGTGAACGGCGAAACAGAGCTGTAGTGTAACTACAAAAATATCAAGAATTGCTCCGACTACTGTATAAGGTAAACTATATATTGTATGTAAAGGTTATTCAGATAATATTTCAGGCTACTTTTTATTACGAAAATATTTCAAATTTCTTCAAAAAATGTAAAAATTATGGACAAATGTTGGAGATAATGTTGGAGAATGCGTGTCTATTTCGATCTCTGTCTTACATTATATACAGGTTATAGTTACCCCCACCACCCAACTTAGATCCAAGTGCCTTAGATCAATCAATCAATATGTCCTAATCAATCATATTAAAAAATGTAAATATTATGGACAAATGTTGGAGATAATGTTGGAGAATGCGTGTCTATTTCGATCTCTGTCTTACATTATATACAGGTCATAGTTACCCCCACCACCCAACTTAGATCCAAGTGCCTAAGATCAATCAATCATCATGTCCTAATCAATCATACTAAAAATTTTAAAAAATGTAAAAATTATGAATAAAATTAGGTATTTTGTGGACAAATGTTGGGGATAGTAGCATACGTATACATTTTTTGTAAGCCTACTCTATCTTACATTTTGTATAGTTTACAACTACCCCCACTAACTTATATAAAAGTCTTCTGACCTAACAGAGCCCCTAGTTTGTAATATAATTGATTTACTCAAGTCTGCTATCGCAAATATTTTTGTTTTCACTAAGGCCGTTTCGGATCTTTATTCAGTCATGGTCACTTGCGTCTTTTCGGTAACGTTAGGCTATACTTCGACTTAATTTTAATCAACACATTTACAAACTTTGACATACATTTAAATAGTTAAAAAATGCTAACACTTTTACAAACACTTATTGTTCAAAACACTTGCTTATTGTTAAGTATCACACTTTTTGGAGACTTATCTTTATCATTTTGAATTATGTTTTCACATTTTTTCTTTCTTCATCGTCTGAAAATAAAATTTATTTTTGCTGGAATCAAACACGATACTTTCAGACTCCCTTTAAATTATAATAGTTATAATAGTTAATACAATTTCAAAACTAACGTAAAAAGAAACAAAATTTGTTTACAATGAATGAACTTCTTGAAACCCAATGTGTATCTACTTTTGACGTTCAGTGTATCTGGGAATTGTACTTAACTATTGAAATATTTATCCAAGTCGTAAGCCTTAATATCAAATCAACATCGGCTGGCAATTACTTTATTATAATGAGTAATTTAACTTTTATTTCTAGCACTTTTATATATAAATAAAAAAACAACACAGTGAAACATCTAAAATAAATCAAAATGTAAACACGATTTTGCGTATCTTTGTACAATCCATTAAATATAATTATCGTTAAAAAGAAACATACTAACCATCCTTTCGAAATAAAAAAAATTAAAAAGTACAATGAAACTGTAACATTGATTGGGTACACAATTCTTGTTAAAGACTTTTTGAGTTTGTCTGGATTGTACTGTCCACAAAACTGCACACATACAGTTCTTGTTCTAATCTAATAAATACATTTCAGATTAAACCTTTGTTAAACATGAATGAGTTATGGCCAAATCAACTCAACAACTCAATTACATAATTTGATCTCCTGACAATGATTGATTCTAAAGAGTTAAAATTAATCCAGTCTCGTTCGAGTAAACACGCTTTCAAAACATTAAATTTCGATTTACGTTCGTATTTTAGAGCAGTTATCACTTGATGAGACTATCGAGGATAATTCAATTTAGAAGTAATGTAGTACACCCATTACAGATTACTAAACAGTTCTTCAACGGCTCCGGGAGAGGGAGGGGTGCAGTTTATTTTTTAATAAAGGGAAGATGTTATGAGAGGAGAGCTGTCAGCTGTGTAGAGCTCCATTAAGCTACCTCTACCCTCTCTCTCTACCCTCCTTCAACGTCCTCAAGTCGACCTAGCTACTAATGTGATATCAATTTACGACAAAGTTTAAATATTTCACAGAGTTTAAAAGATGCTAATATAGCTGTAAAGAGCAAAATAAATAAAGTTTCAGGCGTAAATATTTTAATGATTAATTATTTGACTTTCATATGTTTAATCTGCCAAGTGATTACGTAAAGGTTTTTTTCACGTAGGCCTACACAAATGTAACTGGAAAATCGTAATATTGTCTAAGTAGAAGAAAAGAAGCACTTTTACATTGTATGATAAAATTGTTCCTGTGCAAAAAGAAGAGTTAGTAATACACAAAGCATACAATTATATCATAACTACAAAATGAGAAACTTTTTAAGTGCAAGACAAAGCAAACAAATTACACACAAATTAGGAGTGACCGTATGTTCAGTCTAAACAACCTTCTCTCGGTACGTTTGCTATACGATCTATTTCACTTATCCATCTACCAAAAACGAATAAAACAAATAATGTATAGAGTTGAGCAGTAGGCAAACATTGAATCTAAAACGAGTTTGTCTTGACTACTAGTAGGCCTAGGTACAAATAGATTTCAAATAAATTTTAAGATCCAACGTAATAATTTGTGAGTTATATTAAAACACTTTTCTAGTTGTTAGGATGTTTGTATTTTATTGTTAAATTTTGAACCAAACCTCGTACAGTTTATTTTTCTAAAGATTCGGGGGTTTTTCTTTAGGTATGCACAGCAAAATAACTTGAACCTTAGACATTTACTACTAAGTAGGCCAACAATTCTTCCATACGTTTCATATAATTACTTAAAAGTTTATTAAGCAGTGCTATTGATCAACAGTTCCTTAATAGTTTTCTTGAAAGTAATTTGTTTAGTTAATTCAAATCTAACAATAGAGTAACTTAATGTTTACTCTATATATTTTTTAACAAAATCAGTTTATTCGATTTCTACAAAGGACAAAATAAAAGACAAAGAGACTGTCATTCTTCAAGTTTGTCAAATTGAAGTTAGAAACTAGATTACTTAATGTCTTGTCTTACTTGAAAAATAGTATGGAGGTTGTACAATGTTATCATTGACTAAAGCGATTTCTTTGTTTAATTTTGCTATACCTAAACAAAATAAACGGGGGAAACTTACAAAACTGAAATTTTTTAAGGATTTAGCCTGTTAATTACTGACGCGGACACCATATGATATGTTAAAATTTAAACTCATTCTTGGGAGTCCTAGATTATATTTTTTGTGGTTTAACTAACTTTTTATTTATTATATGATTTACTTATAAATAGTGTGGAAAAGCTATAATGTAATCAGAAAATTATTATAAAACTATTGGTGAGATTTGCTCTATAAGGTTTAGGTTGCCTATATTGTAACACAATTTAATAAGGGAATCCCTATTAGCTCAGTGATATTGTCTGTATAGGCGCGTACACAGATTCGATCCGATTTTCTACCGTTCGTGAATCGAACACGTAAAACTTCAATTTGTCAGTTTCCTGATAAAGACAAATGTATGCCTAATTTTACTTTGGTCTGAATGGTGGTATGTCGGTCAGCTTGTGAGTGTGTTCGAGCATCTTTTAGATATTTGTCTTTCCAAACGAACGATACTATTGCTAAAATAAATAATACAACTATGCGAGACAGACCGCAGCTTAATAAAGATTTTAAAACTATTTTAAGGAATTCTAACCCTGACCAGCAGTGCAAAAACCCCGAAGAAAGAAGCGTGAATGGGCATTTGAAATTTAATTATTGTGAAACGTACAGAACAGTTTCCAAAGCAAATTTTGTTGGACAAAACAAAGAGAAGAAGCAGGGGAACATGAAATGTTTTTATATAATCTAGAAGTTTACTTTCAACTAGCAATAGCTATTTCATTTACAAACAAATAATATATGTTTCCTAATTAAAACTAATTAGGAATAAAATAAGTTAAATATAAAGTTCAGTTTTCCGCATAATCTATTTCCATTTTTTTAATAATACAACTTTAGGTATTAACTAAAACATTATAAAAACTACAAACACAAATAAAAGATAATGTACCCTTACGTTTAACAGGTAGAAGAAAGATGATGAAACAAACCAAACGGTTGGGCTATCTCAAAGGTAGTTAACAACTTCCTCTACCTTCATACTTACTGTTGACTTGGCAACACTTTTAGTTGTAAAAAACTGTGGTGCAACGTATGGTGTTGTCTGTTATTTTTACAGATTTCGTAAAACACTTTTTATTGTAACAATTAACTTTCTATTTAATCTAGCTTTGATTTTTCTCTATGCTATACATTTCAAATTGCATACAGGAGTATTTTGCATGTATCTTTCAAATAGCATATATATGTTCAATAGATTCAGGCTTAGTAATTAATATGTAGAAAAAATATTTCTGTTTGTATTTTGTTTAAAGAAAACAAATACATTTAATAAATACATTGTGATACAGCTTTTACGGTCTCACTGCTGTCGTTTTGCGTATTGCTCGACTTGCACGTACGTATGCGGAGTATAATATCTTTTGCAGTCTATTTATTATGCATTTTGTTCTTTGTGAAGGCTTACTGCTTCCAGAGAGATTATATCAGTTTATCGACTGCTCGCAGGTTATTGAATATTAACATAGAAATTACGTAGTATTTCTTTAATTTTTAACACATTTTACATGATCGACATGATAAACAACTTTATAACACGAATGGTAACAATAATATATTTAACGGGTGTATCATACTACGCCTAATAAACGTCATCTGTAGACAATATATATTTTTGTTAGTTGGATATAAAAAAAAGAATAAACTTTCTGTCCACACATAATGTCCAGAACTCTCTGGGTTCTGTAATACTGTATCCCTTCGACGCTGCGATTTGGACTTAATCATATCATGAACAAATTTAGAAGCCTTGTTGAATTGTTTTCCGAAACTCTGCAGGAAGTGTGAAGCCTGGCGCCCACCGCAAAACACCGCTCCAGCTCTTTTATCGCCTCGGAGACAAATGGCGACCATTTTAAAACATCTCCACAGTTTGTCACCTCATCCTCTCTTTCAAATAACTTCTCTTTTCCGCCTTATTTACTTTTCTTCCTCTGATATGTTACTGCAAAAATAAAATTTGCACATTTATTAGGGGAAAACAAACTTAAATAATTTCTTATGTGTGTATATAAAAATTAATGTTTGTTTCTTTGCCCTCTATAAATTCAAAAACTATTCTACCGATTTCACTAACAATTTCATACTTTATCCATTTGATTGCCAGAAGAGTTTAGATTTTGCTATTACAAGTCTAATTGGTTGAAATGGAGATGCTACCCCTATACAATAAATATAAATTAAACTAACTTCTTACAAGCTATCAAACTTAAATTGTGTAATATGATTTTTTAAGGGATACTCAAAACTATCTGCAATTTAATTACTCAAAGTAAAAGGGATGAAATGTAATAACTACCCTTAAAATAAATAGTAATCCATTCACTTACTTTTTCTATATTCTCAAAAACTACTCAACTAATTTCAATAAAATTTCATAATCTACACATATTAGTAGGCTACCAGGATTTTTTTGGAGAATATGATCACTTCAAACAAATAGATTTAAAAGGGGGAAGCTACCCACATAAAATTAAAATAAATTGCACTAAATTCGTACAAACTATAAAGCTAAAATTATTTAATATTATTCTTAACTCATATTTTTTTATACATTTGCAGTCGATTACTTAAGTCAAAGGGATGAAATATGATAACTACTCTTAAAATTAAATCAAGCAATAGTGAAGCATTGGCGGGTCCGCTAGTAGTTATACAAAGTTAACTTTCTTTTTAAAGTCGTGAATAAAAGCGTTCACAATCCTAAGTATGAAATTGTATGTGTTGTACATAGACAAGAACATACTTTAAAAACCGTCATATATGTTGATTATTTTTAGGTTTTAAATTACAAGTTATAGCCTACTTGACAATTTTAGGTATAATGTATCTGTGTAGCTAATTGTGTAGAAGTAACTAAAAACATTTTTAAAGCGGTTTAAATAGGGTTTATGTTTATAATAGAAAAGTAGCTTTCACTTTTTAAGTTTTAAATAACTTTTACACCTCTCTTAAATTTACTGGTTTGAAAATGTTAAATGATTTCATGTACTCGAAATGATTGTATTAATTATCGAACACATAATACAGTCCAATTAAAATATGTATGTAGCGAATTCATTGGACCTCACTTTCTGGTTACTAATACAAGTTATTGTGAGGTCAACTATATTTCACTTAGAACAGTACTAATTATGTTCCTTGTGATTTTAATGATCACACTCTTCTGCTTTTTAACAAATTCGCTAGATTTAATAAAGGCTATATTCACAATAAAATTAGCATCGCTATTTTTCACTGGGTAAAATATCATTAATAATAATAATTATGCAAAACACATAAAATAAATTGTATAAAGTACAGTAATTAATCGTTTCGGTTTTTTTTTTATATAAATTGCCAGTAAAATTATGTACATTGCAATGAACGAACTTTGCAACTTACGCCCTTAGGCTTAAAACTTTTGTTGGAATTAGGCCTAAGCTTCAGAAGTGGTAAATGTACAGGTGGATGTATTGTGCATTGCTCTTTTCAAAATGCACCGGTATGTAAAATTGTAATATGTTGCTAACGTACTTTCAAAAGTCCAATTAAGATTTAACGAATAAACTTTTTTTGGAAAAGAGGTGATGTTTGACCATTATTATCTTGAGCCATAATAATTCGATTGTAATTTCCCTCAAACAGTTTTAAAATTATGGCCTAGCTCTTTTAAACGACGATGCGTTTATTTCAATATTTTCAATGCCTTTTATAAAAGTGATAACATTTTAGTCAAAACACGATCGCAAACAAAGTCCAGTCATCTAGCGCCAAACTTAGCCTTCAAACTTAAGTCATACAATGAACTTTAGAAAGCGAGTGACTGACTCACAAGCAAAGGGTTCGTAATATCATCAGCCCTCTCGAAATTATAAAACTCTTAAAAGAAAGCCTGAACTTAAAAGTTAAAACTGAGTTATATTCAAGGGCATTAAATATCATTTTGTAATTGCATTCAAAGTGAGCTACCAGAGTATGTTTATTGGATCACAATAATATGTAATTACTATAAAAACCAAACCATCTTGAAAATAAATAAATTCGTTTTATTTATAACAATGTATGTGCTTGTGAGTGGGAAACTGCTAGAAAAGAGAGGAATTGATGAGATAAGAGCAGTTTTATCAGTCCACTTTTCTTAGCTTACTATCAAAGTGAGCCAATTATAATTTGATTCGTAGAAAAAGAAATTTTGCATCACTTTTTAAAAAAATATTTGGAAACTATTGTTTCCAAGTTTATGAGTACATCCAACACTACCAATTATTTCAATGTTTGCCATAGTATTTTCACCAATTGAGGGTGCAAAAATTATGAACACTTTCAGGAATATATTAAAGACTAAACAAAAAATGGTATAATGGTATTTATATACCCTTAAATTAAAGCTTATAAAAAGAAACCCGACTAGATAATATCATAAAATATTTACTAACATGTATAGTAAACCATATTCGTTCCTTGGAAATTTGACTAACACAGGCTGACAAAGAAGTTATCCAATAAGAATTCCATTTTTCATTTTAAGGTATACAAGACCGACAAATCACCGAAAGTAGGCCTATTAAAAATTGTCTTAGTCTAAAAACTGTTTTGCAAAACAAAATTATTTAACAAAAGCACATGGTAATCACAATACTAATATAATGGTTTAATCATTCCATGGTGTAAATATGGTCCTTGCTTTGCAAGCAATTATAAAAGCAATAAAACCATAAAGTCGAAGTTTGCAGAGACTCTCTATGCATACTAATTAGTGTGGAAGTAGCCTGCAGGGTTAGGTGCTAAATTATTTATAATAACTGTAGTACAATAATAGGTTCCGTTTCATACTGTAGTGCACACGTTTATATAAGTACTGTTGTAATACTGTTCTCTCTGGTATGGTCAGTTCTATTGCTTACGACGTAATGGGAAATCTGTGTTTCAAAATATCAAAGTTCTAGTAAATTTATATTTCGAATTTAAACGCTTGATTTACGGTAGACAATTTTTAAAACGGTCACTATAGTTTTATATCGTCGTAATATTTACGTCATTAACAAAAATAAATCACAGAAACCTTATAACGATGTCCCTACCGCTACTCCCTTCCACTATACGAAGTTGACAGTGCATACCAAAAACTGAGGAACTCGTGTTCGATTCTCAAAAATGTTAGTTGCAAAAATGGGTAAAACTTAACATAATATTCAAGATCTTTCTGAAAGATAGGTTTTTGTGAAAGAAGTGTTGAAATATTTGCTTCCGTTTGACGATGGTGTCTGAAATATTCTCAAGCGTGAAGGGTTGCTGTTTTTAATCTCATGGCCAAGATACCAATTTATGTTGTATCTTGCATTTCAGTATTAAAAGAGGTTTAAAATGATAATATACATGTTCAGATTTGCCATCACTTCTAACACCCTCCATGATAAACAAAAATATTTGAAAGCCATTTTGAAAATGGATAAATACTAAAAGAATTTAAAGGAAAAGTTCATAATAATTCACAATCTTAATCTAATTTTTATATTTTTCAAAAATTATGGCCAAGTATCCTTGGTAGAGTATCAACTTAAAGCCCTTTTGACACGAGATATGTATATATTTAATTTAACTAAATACCTTAGCTATGATAAATATTAAAAATATCAACACTCAGCATTCAAGACTTTTTGGTCATCATCTTGAAATGGAACAAATATTATTTAAACATCTCTTTAGTCAATCGAAACATTTATTTCATTTTTTAGAATGGAGTTCCGCAAAGACCAGTTCTCAGTTCTCTCTAAGCAAAGACCATAATCAAAAGGGGGTTTAAACTATTGCAATACAAAATAGTTACAAAAATTAGCCATTTACACTATATATTTATATTTACATTTAAAATACTTAAAATATAAGCCAATACACTTAACTAGTTAATATGATATGTTAGTACGTAATAATTAGTTACTATTATGGTTCTTATTTAAGGTTAGTATTTTCCACGTTGAAATAACCAAAACATGTTTATATTAAAAAACAGTTTTACGCAAAACATTTTTTTTTCAAAATAAATGCAACTCATCAATTCTGTGAATGCAAGAACTTTAAATAAAATCAAATGAGGCTAAATTTTATAAAAATAAGATATTTTGTTAAAACATTAGAAAGCAAAATTAAAACACTTTTGTAAAGACGTTGACTTAGGCCTATGTAAAAAAGTGAATTATATCGTGTTCAAAAATTCTCTTATCCACAAGCAAAATCCAACATGATGGTTGGATGTATCAAAATACATAAATCCAGTATAAAAGTCCTGTGAATGTATAAGTCACAATTAAATAAAGTTCTCTTTAATATGACTAAATATTTCTACATATTACAATAACTAAACAACATATGACTACATTAATTGAACCACACTTGTTTATTTCCAGTTAAGGTTGATTCGTGCTCAAATGTCAGTCATATTAATACGCATAATAACATTCATTTGTTTTTGACTCTTTCAAATTTAAGAATATTATAAAACATGGTACTTTTGAAAGTGGCAATACTGTGGATCAGCTGCTTTTGCTTCTCGGTTTTCTAAATATATTTTATGATTTTTGTACCATATTATAGTTGTAGTAAATAGGATATGGCGATGTTAAATAGGGAAATTATGAAACCAAAATAGGAAAAAGTGAGTCAGTATGGTAAGGACCAACCTTCTCCGGGAGAAACGAACTAAAAATCAAGACAAACTGGGAAATGTTAAAAATAAGAAACTTATCTTTTTATCTAAACCATCGCCTCAAACGCCTACATGTCAACACAAATTTGAATCGTTTAAGTGACGTTTTATAGGAATATAGGATGTACTTCCAATCAAAATTGTATGAATATAGATTCTGTAAATGTAGAACAAATTCCCACAAGGACTCTCATAAAGGAAGGAAAGAAAAATCATGTAAAACGCTTTTTAAATATCTATTTTGGACAAGACAGGGAAACCGACTACTGTTTCATAAAAACACAACAAGTAATACAGCTGAAGAACTGACTCCA